>CAUYRH010132512.1:0-15084 GCA_963574655.1 Perodicticus potto
GTTAAAGGAACGATAAAACAAAATGTTTTCTTGTCTTGATTCTTTGTGTAGTTTGTATTTTGATGTTATTATAAATGGCATATTGAAAAAATGTAATTTTCTGTTTACAGATCACATATAGAGCTGATTTTAAAATAATGGCCCTGTGTTCAACATTATAGATTCAATTATTAATGCAAATATCATTTGTAGATTCTTTTGGATTTTTCTTGACATATATTCCTGATATCTATAAATAAGGACAGTTTTATTTCTTTCTTTCATATCTTTTTTAAAAAACATATTGCAATGGCTAGTACCTCCAGTAAAATGCTAAATATATGTATTAATAGCTGGCCTTCTATCTCATTTGCAATCTTAGAAGGAATTTTTTAGTATTTCAACATTGGATATGTTGTTTGCTATTGAGTTTTTGTAATATTCTTTACTTGTTTAAGAAGTTGTGTTTTATTTCTGGTTTGCCAAGAGTTTTGAAAATATACAACAGACAGGGTGGGGAGAAATTTTATCAAATTATTTCTCTGCATCTGTGAAGATGTTCATATAACCATTCTCCTTTTGATGTTAATGTGGTTGTGTTAATTTTTAAATGTTGAACCAATCTTGCATTTCTAGAATAAATTCAATTTATTTAGCATTAGATTCAATTAATTCAATTAATTGATTGCTCTGTAATTTTCTTTCTTACAATGTATTTGTCAGGTTTGGAATTATAGTTATACTAGTCTCATAAAAGGGACATGAGGAAAACAGTTCTCTCTTTTGTTTTTGGAAGAATTTACCTAAGGTTCGTGCTATTTCTCCCTTAAATTTGTGTAAGAATTTACCAGTAAAGTCATGGGGCCTAGACTTTTTTGTGGGGGAGAATTTTAAATAGCGAATTAAATATCTTTAATAGATATTGACCTATTCAGATTTTCTACTTCTCACAGTTTGGGTAAATTGTATGTTTCTAGGAATTTATCCTCGTCAAACTTAAATTGTCAAATTAGCTAATGTTAAAATGTTCATAATATTATCTTATTATCTTTCTTATGTCTATTGGATCTGCATTACTGCTCTCTCTTTTTTTTTAATTTGTGCCATCTCTTCTTTTGCCTGAGAAGTGTTGAGATGGGCTTATACATTTTATTAATCTTTAAAAATACTCAATTGTTGCTATTCTGGTATTATTAGTTGCATGTCTATTTTGCCTTTCACTGATTTCTTTTACCTTTATTTTCTTTTTCTCTACTTTCTTTAAATTTAATTTGCTTGTCATTTTTTAGCTTCTTGAGATTGAGACTTAAATGATTATTTTTAGGTTTTTTTTCTTTTTTGCTATATGCATTAAAAGCAATGTATTTCCTTTTATGGATGCTGTAGCTCAGTAAAAGCTTTGTTACATTGTGTGTTCCTTATGATTTAGTCAAAAGTTTTCTAATTGTCATTTTTATTTCTTTATTTATTGTTTTGTTTGAAATTTTATTCTTAATTATCAAGCAGTTAGCATTATTCTAGTAATAATTTTGTTATTTTTCTTCCTTTATGATATTCTAGAAAGATACCATGCTGTGAATGATTGATTCTACTTTTTTCCAAATTTATTGAGTCTTTCTTTGTGATTTGGTAAAAGATCCATTTGTACTTGAAAAGAAGACAAATTCCGTCATTGTTCGATGCAGTATTCTACATAAACTTAGGTCAAGTTGGTCAATTGTGTTGTTTTTACAGATTTTTTGCTAGACTGTTTTTTGAAATCTGCTGAAAATTTTCATTGTGAATGTGGATTTATTCATTGCTTCTTTTAATTCTGTTGATTTTTTATCATTTATCATAGTTTGGGCTGCTATTATGAAATATCATCAACTGGGTAGCTTTCAAACAACAGATATTTATATCTAATTGTTCCAGAGGGTGAGAAGTCCAAGATCAAGACACCCTCAGACCTGGTGTACGGTGAAGCCCTGATTCCTCCTAAATGATAACATATTGCTCTGTCTTCCTATGGTGAGAGAGACACAGCAGCTCTCTGGGGCCAAATCTTGTTTATGAGGTCTCTGCCTTGATGATCTAGTCACCTCCCTAAGGCTCACCACCTGAAACTATTGCATTTGTAATTAGATTTCCATAAATGAATTTAGGGGGAGATGCAAACATTGATACTATAGTAATATTTGAAGCTCTGTTACAGAATTTATACAAATTTGATATGTGACATCTTCCTACTGGATTATCCTTTTTATGATTATGAGATCTCCTTTTTTATGGTAATTCTTTTTACATTGAATGTATGTTGTCTGATTTCAGTGTAGATACTGCTCAATTTATGATGTGATTATGAACGAATAAACCTATAATCATTCGAAAATATTAAGTTGAAAATACATTTAACACATCTAACCTACCAGACATCATAGCTTAAGCCTAGTCATAGCTTAGCCTTAAGCCTAAGTCATAGCTTAGCCTAGCCTGCCTTAAAAGTGCTTAGAAAACTTACATTAGCCTACAATTGTACAAAATTGTCTAACAGCACAGTATGCTGTAAGTATCAGTTGTTTATCTTCATGATTGTTTGGCTGACTGGGAACTGCAGCTTGCCGCCACTGTCCGGCCCTGCAAATGTATCTTACTGCATATTACTAACCCAGGAAAGGATCAAATTCAAAGTACATTTTCTATTGAAATCATATTGCTTTTGCATCATTGTAAGGTCAAAAAGTCTTACGTCGAACCATTCTAAGTCAGGGACTGTCTGAATAAGCATACCATCTTTCAGCCATGTGGTGTTTGCATGGTGTTCTAGTCACCATACAAATACACCAAGAAAACACTAAACAGATGATTTTGTTAAGGTTCTCCAAAGGACAGAGCCAATGGGATGTGTATATTTGACTTATTTGTATATGTATGACAGGGGATTTATTAGGGGAATTGGCTCACATGATTAAAAAGGCTCAGAAGTCCCACTACAGGCCATCTGCAAACTGGAGACTCTTGCCATCCCAGTAGTGTGTACTATGGCTCTGTCCCACGTCCAAAACCTCGGACCCTGGCAAGCTGATGGTGTAATTTCCAGTCTGGGGCTGAAGGACTGTAAACTTGGAGGGTCCCTGGCATAAGTCCTGGAGTCCTAAGGCCCAAAAACTTGAAATTCTGATATCCAAGAGCAGGTGGAGGAGAGTGTCCAGCTCCAGGAAAAAGAGAAAGAAAATCGTTTCTTCTCCTTTATCGTTCTGACTGGGCCACCAGCCAACTGTAGGATGCCCTCCCCTGGGCCATATTGATGGCATATCTTCTGTACTCAGTCCAGTGACTCACACTCCAATTTTCATGGAAATACCTCACAGACACCCAGAAGTAATGGTTTACTAGTTCTTCAGGTGTTTCTCAGTCCAGTCAAGTTGATACCTAAAATAAACCATCATAAATATCCCATTTGTCAACTTGGCATTGGTACGAATTCCTTTGAACTACACTTATTTTCCAGATAAAGACAATAGCAAGATAACAGTTCTACCTCCCGTGATACAACTTCCTGTATACAGTCAAAAACACACTAATCCCTTTCCCAGAAAAGGACGTAAAGTCCTTGGGTGATGTTTGCTTTTCTCCTGATATTTCATAACTATGACATAAAATTAACAATTCTTAAATACTGATATAAAGTCAATATATCTTATGTTACATGATAAGAGAAATAAGAATGGATGTTTGCTTAATATATGTACACAAACACACACATGTATTCTTAACAATAGAAAGGAAATACTCCTAATAATTACAGTCCTTTTCTCTGTAACTGGTCATGTGGTCTTAGCTGGTATTTATAACTACCTTCTTCTACTAGCTGTTTTGTATTCTCTGTGCCTTCGACAAGCACCTCAGATGGTTGTGGTTCTTTAGCTGGGAGGGGGACCAAAATCTTCATTCTCGAAAAGGGGTCTGTTCCATTCATTGTCCTGCCTGGCTTGGGAGGTTGTAATTTCACATTGACATTAATCACAGGGCATGACACTACTAAGAGACACCCTAAGAGAGCTCCTGTATTCCAGGGATACTCTTCCTTACCTCCATTGTGGAGTAACACTCCACTGTCCACTTGGTAGTCTGTATCAAATGCCCCTGTCAACATTGTTATTCCCTTCTCTAGCAGTTGACTAAGAGGCACAAGGAGCCCAGTGTGGCCAGGTGGCAGTCTAACTTCCAGTTCAAAAGAATCATTGTTTTGTCTCCTAACGGCAAAATTCCTCCTTCTGGAACTAAGACCTTTAGGCCAGAAGAACATAAAATCATGGAACAAAAAGCAAATAGACATATTTCGCAAGTGGATCACTAGAGGTAATAGTGAGTGGTGCCCATCCCATTTCTACCTTTTGATTCCCAGACCCAGGAATCCTGGTTATGGAAGAAACAGCACCATATGGCAGATGCTGGTTTAGGGTATACGCAGCCTTCTGGAGAGTCTTTCCTTAGCCCGAAAAAGTATTGTCACCTGGCAGGTGCTATATTTGCAACTTCAAATGCTATCCCACCATGCTGTCCAGCATCCCAAAGCAAGCCAGCTGCTTCAGGACGCTGGGCAGCATGAAGCATGGTAAGAACAGTGAATTCCATCAGCATGAGTCCATTTCTGCACACCTTTGGCTGTGAAGTGCGTTACTACTTGATCAGAAGCAATGCTATGTCAAATACCATGAGGATAGATAAGGCATTCTACAAGTCTACAGGCAGTAGTTTTGGCAGAAGCAGGGGAAGAAAATTTCATATGCAGGGTAAGTATCTATTTCAGTGAGAAGAAAATGTTGCCCTCTTCAAGATTGAAGCAGTCTGGCATAATCAACCTTCCACCAGGTAGTCAGCTGATGACTCTAGGGAGTGACGTCACATCAGAGTCTCAGCCTTAGTCTCTGCTGCTGGTAGACTAAGCAGTTAAGATGGCCATAGTCAGGTTGGCCTTAGGGAATATAAGTCTCTGTGCTCAGCTCAAACATAACCTCCATTTCTTTTCTCATGGCCACTTTGTTCATGAGCTCATTGTGCAGTGACAGGGGTGGCTGAAAAAATATTCATAGGATGGGTTACCCTGTCCAACTGTGACCTGCTGAGGTCACCCTTTTTTGAGCATTCACATCAGACATAAATATCTTCACATCTTTTGCCCACTCAGGGAGGCTTTACCATATATCTTTCCATCAAATTTCTTTGCCATCAACTTTCCAATCACATTCCTCACAAGTCCCTGACCATCCAGCCAAACCATTGGCTGCAGCCTATGCATTGGCATATAATTGAATGTCTGACCATTTCTCCTCCGAGGAAAGTCCACAACTGGGTACACTACCTGAAGCTCTGTCCTTTGAGATTTCCCTTCACCACTATCTTTCAGGGATGTCCCCAAAAGAGGCTGTAGTTCAACCACTACCCTGGTGCTTGCATATTGTGAAGAACCATCTGCGGTGGCACCTGTGGCTCAAGGAGTAGAGTAGTGGCCCCAAATACTGGAGGTGGTGGGTTCAAACCTGGCCTCAGCCAAAAACTATGGGGGGTGGGGGAAGAAGAACCATCTGTAAAGCAGGCCCTAGCACACCTTTGGCTGTGAAGTGCGTTACTACTTGATCAGAAGCAATGCTATGTCAAATACCATGAGGATAGATAAGGCATTCTACAAGTCTACAGGCAGTAGTTTTGGCAGAAGCAGGGGAAGTCTTTTGTCATCCTTCAAAAGCAATTTTGGAACTCTTTTTCTGGAATGGACACTAGAGCAATTCTCATACAAGATCTGACAGTTAATTTTGCCAACTCATCCTAGAAAAAGAGACACATAACTCATTGCTGAATGGGAATGGTCACCTTTCCCCCTTAGGAGGCTATGCACAGATGTCAGTGCCTAGTCCACCCTTCAAAGCACTTTTTGCACAACTTTGTGGCTTGGTGCAACAAATAATACCCAGTTCATGACAGGTAGCTCAGCTGATGGTGCACAGCTGAGTGTTCAGTTTCCACCAAAGACCAGTAGCAAGCCAAAAGCTTTCTCTCAAAAGTAGAGTAGTTGTTTGTGAATGATCACAGGACCTTGCTCCAAATTAGCTAAGGGTCTCCACTGCAACTTATCTATGGGGATCTTCTCAAAGGCTCCAAACAGCGTTCTATCTGCCACTGTCACCTTAAGTACCATTAGATCAGCTGGATCATGACCCAAGTGGCAGAGCATCTTGCACAGACCTTCTGTTCTGGGTGCCACTCAAAGCTAGCAGCCTTTTGAGTCAACTCTTTAGATGAGCCAGAGTAACTATCTAAATGAGAAATGTGTTGCCTCCCAAATCCAAATATGTGCTCTAAGCTCTTGTGTCTCTTTCTTTGTTACAGGTGGGGCCACATGTAACAACTTATTCTTCACCTTTGAGGTGATATCTTGGCATGCCCCACACCAGTGGACTCCTAGGAATTTCACTAAATTAAAAATCCCCTGAATTTTAGTAGAATTTATTTCCCTCTCTATAAGTCCAAAGTAGTTGCTAGTTCATGCTCACTAGGTCCAATGAGCATAATGTCATCAATATCATGGACCAACATGATATCTCATGGAAGGGAAAGGTGATCGAGATCTCTGCAAACTAAATTATGACATCAGGTTCATTAGTTGATACATCCCTGAGGTAGGATAGTGAAGGTGTATTTCTAACCTTGCCAGCTAAAAGAAAACTGCTTCTGATGAGTCTTATTGTGGGCAGCTATGGAGAAAATGGCATTTACCAGATCAATAGCTGCTTACCAGGTATCAAGAGATGTGTTAATTTACTCAAACAATGGAACCTCATCTTTCATAGCAACTGCAATTGGATTTGCTACTTGATTAAGCTTTGAACAATCCATTGCCATTCTTCAGGACCTGTCTGACTTCTGTACAGGCCAAATAGGAGAGTGAGTGGTGACATGGTGGGAATCAGCACGCCTGCATCTTTAAAGTCCTATTCCATGGTTTGTGCTCTGCTGGCCTAGAGGTCTTTGTTGCAGAGGGAGGAATTCTGCCACCAAAAGACACAACATTGATTTCATTAGACTAGAAGTTTAGACTGCCACCTAGTCACACTTGGGCTGCTTATGCCTAGAATCAGCAGGCTAGGAAGGTAGTTAGCATGTTGGCTGAGGTAATTGATACAGATTATGGGGAAATCAGATTATTACACAATGAAGGTAGGGAAGAGGATACCCAGAAATCCCTTTGGATGTCTCTTAATATTACCATGCCCTGTGATAAAGATCAATGGTAGATTACCTAAAATCAACCATCACACATGGCATTTTTTAATATTTTTTATTATCAACTTTTCTGTGTCTTTATATTTTAAGTGTGACTCTTGTTAGCACAATATAGTTGTTGTTTATTCCAATCTCACAATCATAAGCCTGTACTCTTTTTATTTAGATCAGTTACAATTAATATAATTATTGACATAGTTGAGTTTACACAAATATTAATGTATACATTTTTGCTATTCATTTTCCATTAGAGTCATCTATTTTATATTTTTATTTGTCTATTTCTCTTTCCTTCTATAGGATTAACCAAATTTTTAAAACAATTATTCCATTTACCTTCTATTATCCTGTAATAATATACCATTAAACTATTCATGTAGTACTTCTAAATATATAACATATAACCTTGACTTATAGCAGTCTAATACAAGTTACAGTTTATGCTATTACCTTTTCCCCATTTTTGTATTATTTTATATATAATTTAAATCTCAGATGACATATGGTTATTGTTTTGTACAACTGATACTCATTTATATTTACAAATTTATTCCTCTTGTGTTCTTTATTCCTTCATGCTTTTTTTTTTTGCTTGTATTTGAGAATATTTTCCCTGTGGCTGAAGATTTTTTTTGTAAGACTTGTCAGATGCAGTAGTAAGAAGGAAGCATGAGAGAAAAAGTTCGATTTAATGTAACTGTGAACAATCAGTTGAGATAACTTACTACCTTTGAATCAGCCTGAAGGTATCCCTTTAATTACTTTTAGTAAAGATCTTATGTCACAAGTTCCTTTAATTTTGTTTGTCTGAAAATATGCTTATTTTCTGGTTAATGTTAAAAGATATTTTCACTGAATATAGAATTCTAAATTAGTAACTATTTGATTTTTAGCTTCCAAAGATTTCATCAATTATCTCCTAACTTTCATTATGTAGGGGCTGCTGTGGTGTACCATCCAGACTTTTCTTTGAGATCCAAGTGTTTACTCCTTCTCTTACTAGGAATATTAGATGCTGATAGCTCATAGCTTTTTCCCTCCCGCAGTAAGAATCACCCTTGGATGAGAACAATGTCTTGTTCAAGACATTGAACAGGGAGGATTCACATTTAATGACTGCTTGATATAAGTGTACAAAGATAGTCTTCAATTCAGTACACATCTGAAGGGCTTTTGCAGTTCCTGAGTCCTCCACAGTTTTGGCTGAGGCCACCGTTGAAACTGCATTAGACTAACTTCTCTCTCTGTCTAGTGTTGGTTTCTTTTTTCCCTCAAAGGTAATGTTCCTGCTGTCGAGCTCAAATAAATTTTCTTCATACAAACCTCTGTGTTTTCCAGCCCCCCAAGATTGTTCCTAGTGATTTTCATCCCTTGGTATTCATGACCTTGTGTAGTCCCTTGCTCATTGAATTAGAGCGTATTTTTGTAAACAATAGACCAGTATAGTAGTGGTGGTATAGAACTTCCCAGGCTAGATATAAATGGCTTTGCAGTTTCACCTTTTTCTCTAGAGTTTCTCACCCTGAGAAAAGTGAGCCACCAGACAGTGAGGGTACCCAAACAGCCCCCTGTAGAGGCCAGCATGGAAATGAAAAGGAAAGAAGTCCAGCATCAACTTGATAACTTTGTAAAGGAGCCTTTAGAAATAAATTCTCTCTCTTTTTTTTTTTCAAGACAGAGTCTCCGTTTGTCACCCTTGGTAGAGTGTCATGGCGTCACAGCTCACAGCAACCTCGAACACTTAGGCTCAAGTGATTCTCTTGCCTCTGCCTCCCAAGTAGATGGGACTACAGGTGTCTGAACAATACCCAGCTATTTTTAGTGATGGTGTCTCGCTCTGGCTCAGTCTGGTCTTCAACTGCTGAGCTCAAGCAATCCACCAGCCTTGGCCTCCTTTAGATGACTGCAGCCCTAGCTAACATCTGGATGCGATATCATAGGAGTCCCTGAGCCAGAAAGTACCAACCAACCTAAAAATGAATTCCTTACCCACAGAAACCATAATAAATAAAAAATTGCTTTTTTTGTTTTAATCAAGTGGGCTTTTGGGGTGATTTTCTTTTTGCACAATAGTCGATAAATATAGATTTTGATAATTGAAAATTGGGCGCTGCTATAACAAAAACCTAAAAATATGGTGATAGTTTTGAGACGAGTTGGTGGGAAGAGCTGATAGGACCTAAATGAAACCTAAATGCTACTTGAGACAGTTAATGAAAACTGGATGATGCTCAATGAGGAGATGAGGTAAGAAATTAAAGTAAAGAAAATGTTATGCTAGAAAAAAAAGAATGCTTATTATGGAGTGATAGGAAGCCTATCCATATTGTTGTCTGAAATTGGAATGGAAAATTTTAAATATGCCCAGTTAACTGAAAGAAATCACTAAGAGGATTTCAAGACAGAGAGTGTTAAATGTATCGCCAGTCTTCTACTTGCAGCTCATTGTAAAATACAAGAGAGGAGAGATAAGCTAAGGGAAGAACTGTGAAAAATTTAAAAATCCAGGGCATGCTGGGTTTGAAATCAAAATTGTTTCCTATTCCAAGACTTGCAGATGGCAAACAATGCTAAAATTAAGAAATGACTTTTAAGCATATATCCATTCTCAGGAAAAACATAATGTAAAGATGAAGCAGATGGCGTAACTGTAAAATCCTTTGTTAAGAGGGAAGGAAAATCTGAAGCAATGCCTCAGAGAAAAAGTCCTGTAAGAATTTGAGGAATGTGCTTTGTAAATCCTCTCTGTTAATAATAATGCTTCTAAGTATGTTGGAGATGTTGCACATCAATGACCGGAGAAGAACTCCAAGGTGAAGAAAATCTTCTATTATAGTGAATACATTTTCAGGTGTGACTTTTGTCTAAAGACATTGGTGGGTGTGGCTTTTGTATAATCGAGTAAACTCTAATAAGATTCACAGGAGACCAACACAATTTTTAAAAGAATTGTACTAATAGCATAATACATGAACTAAAAGGGACCAAAACAGTACAAGATAACAAGTAGTCTTTGGACTCCCAAATTTTCTGAGTCAGAAGGAAGGCTGAGATAAACTGCTCAGCTGTAAATATATACTACCATTTGTATCAGAGGAAAGCTAATTTAGAGGTGTAACTGAAGCAAAAGCTCAGTGAGTGGGTCCGAGTGCCATCAAGAACCATTTCTAAATAGTCATAAGACTGAATCCTGAATCCTAATAAATGGATTATGACATGTGCCCTGGTATATTTTAACATTGATATGTACCAGTGATTCCTGTATGGTTCTTCTCATTTTCTCTTTTTTAATGGGGGAAGATCTATAGTATTTATATTGTCCTTGCCTCACCATTATAATTTGGGTTATTTGGGAATATGTCTTTACTTCAAAGGTGTTCAGGTCAAGGAAAACTACTCTATAGGCTATGTATAAAGAACAATAATCAGGGAACTTTACCTGCATTTGGACCTAATTAGATGATGCTATTGTAGGCTTCTAGCTAATGCAAGGCTGTTACATGATGAAACTTTTGAGATCCCTAAGAGGCAGTTTATTTTGCATGGGGAAAGGACATGAATCACTGGGGGTCAGAGAGCCAACTATAGTAGTCAGACTATACTACCCCCTGTTACTTACGCTTTTGGTTAATACCCTTCCACATTGAATCAAGGCTGACCTATGTGGCCAATAGAACACTGGAGTTTAATTGTGTGTTGCTTCCTAAGATAGATCGTAAAAAGCATTGCAACTTCTTTCTTGATTCCTTAGATCATTCTGTGTGGAGGAAGCTAGCTGCCAGATCATGAGGACATTTAAATAGCACCATCACAAGAAGCCCTAGGGATGAATAGCGGCCAAACTTGTCAGCCATGGGGCTTAATATCCTTGAAGGTGAATCTTTGAAAACCAGCTGAAGTCACATTGTTTAATGACTGCAGACCCAGTCAACATCTGACTGCAATTATATAAAATAGCCTAATCCTTAACTATAACTCAACCAAGCTATTTCTAAAATCCTGTGCTTCCCCCCGGAACCGTAAGAGAGAATAAATTATTGATATTAAGCCATTTTGGAGTGATTTGTTGATTTGTTATGAAGCAATATCACTAATACACCATCTCAGATACAATTTCCATTTATATGCACATTAACCTTTTGAGTATTTCTTTCTTTTTTTTAGACAGAGTCTCACTCTGTCATCCTGGTTAGAGTGCCGTGGCATCATCATAGCTCACAGCTATCTCAGTCTGTTGGGCTCAAAAGATCCTCATGAGAAACACAAAGCCAATCAAACTAAGACATACCCTAACTGTGCAAGTCATCAATTTATTGCCTCTCAAAACCAAATTCAGTATGGGCTCCATAATTATGGTCCAGACTTTTAATGAGCATGTCTATTATACAGCGAGCACAGTATTAAGCTTTGTTAACAATATGTGCTGGAGGGAAACTGCAGGTAGAAAAGGGAGCTTCTCTTCCTGGTCCAGTTTGCTATTGTTTTGTTTTTATTGATTCTTGCTGTGCAGCCTGTCAGCTACAAATATGTGAAAACATCATAGTTTTACACTGTCCCTGCTGCAAGGGAGCATCTATAGTCCCTCAATGAACTTGCAGCTCTGGCTTGGGTCTGGTGACCAGGTTGGGAGCTGGAGGCTTTCCAACTCCCTCTTCATGATTGTCCATAGGCTTCTGCTCATTTGATCCCCCCAAGGTTGTTTGATGCTGTCCAAAGATTGTGGACCAACTCTGGGCCACAATGCAGTGAACTCTGCCATTCAGTGGGCAACCTTCTTCAGTGAGGATTGAATGCCAGCCTTTGTGGTAGGACTCCCCTTTCTAATTCCTGTCCTTCATTGTATACTCCCCTTCAGCCCTAGGGTATCTTTTTAAGGTCTTTTTATATGATGAGTAATTTTTCTCTTGCTGCTTTTAAGGTTCTCTCTTTGTCTTTGTCTTCTGACAGATTGACTATGATGTATCCAGGCATGGAATTCTCTGAGTTTATCCTGCCTGAAGTTTGTTGAGCATCTGGCATGTGATGATTAATGTGTTTCATTAAATTTGAAAACTTTTTTGCCATTATTTCTTCAAATGTTCTTTCTATCATGACCCACTCCTGAGACTATGTGTATGTTGGTATGCTTGATGGTTTGCCATGACTTTCTGTGGGTCTTTATTTTTTTATATTATTCTAATCTTTTGGGTTCTTAGAATTTTAATTGACTTGTCTTCAAGTTTGCTAATACTTCTACCAATTCAAACCAGTTTTTGAGTTCTTCTGATGACTTATTCATGTCAGTTATTGCATTTTTAAACTACAGAATTTCTACTTAGCCCTTTTTTGTTATTTTCACCTCTTCATTAATATTTTCTATGTGGTAAGATATCATTCTTCTATTTTCCTTTGTTCTGTAAATGTAGTTTCATTCTTTGAACATGTAATAGATAATTTAAAGGTTTATCTAATAAATTCAACATCTGAATTCTTTGATAGTTGCTGTTAGCTGTTTTTTTTTCCTAAATCAATACATGGGCCAATGTTCTTGTTTCTTTGCATGACTTATATTTTTTACTGAAAATTGGACATTTTATTTTATTTTTATTTTTGGATACAGAGTTTCACTATGTTGTCCTCAGTAGAGTGCTGTGATGTCACAGCTCATGGCAACCTCCAATTCTTGGGCTTAAGCAATTCTCTTACCTCAGCCTCCCAAGTGCTGAGACTACAGGCGCCTGCTATAACACCCGGCTATTTTTTTTGTTGTAGTTGTCATTGTTGTTTGGCAGGCCCAGGCTGGTTCGAACCTGCTGGCCCTGGTATATATAGCCAGCACCCTAACCACTTAGCTACAGGTGCCAAGACTGAAAATTAGACATTTTATATAATATTATGTGTCACTTGCAGAAAGCTGGACTCCCACAATAATCATGTTTGTTGCTGTTTTTGTTGTTATTGCTATTTGTTCAGTGACTTTTCTGTACCAGTTTTGTAAAGTCTGTATGTTTGTCTTATCACGTGCAGTCATTGAAGTCTCTGCTCAGTTTGCTTAGTGGTCAGTTAATGATGGGCAGACATTTTCTTAAATGCCTTGAACCAATAAGGCTTCCAGCTTTTGCTGATGTGGTCAGCACATTGGATCATGCTTTCAATGCTCTGGCAGAAAGTTTAAAATACAGCCTTGCCTTTCAATTGCCACTTGCACTGAGCCTCAAGATCAGCCAGAGGTAAAACTTAGAATCTCCTTAGATCTATGCTAGGAATGTGCACAGCCCTGGACATGCTCCCAGCCCTAGATATATGCATGTATGACCTACTCTATTTCTAGGTGGTTTTCAAAGGCCCCTATGGATATCTCATTTTCTAGTTTCATCCTTTAAGCTCTTATTCACCCTATTCTTAGCCTCAGCTGGTAATGCTGCCTCAAGCAGCTGTGATGTTAAAAAAAAAAAAGTCACTGTTTATAACAAATGCCTGATGGCAGTGCTGTTTGCAGAGTGAGGTCAAATAAAGACAAGCCCTGCAAATGGAATTTTTTAACAAGCTGCTATACAAGTCAAATAGTCAAAACTCTCTATGGATGGAGTTTTGGGGAGTCCCGACTCTCATTGCTTCTTCAGTGGCTGATCCTAAAGTTGTGGTGTTGTTGGCTTTCAAGACCACTAGGAAGCTGAGGAAAAAGTTATGAGATTGAGGCAAATTAAAGTTCCATGAGGTTCACTATTCTTTTAGAAATTCAGCTATTTTTCTTGAGTAATTACTCTTCAGATTGTTGCAAACCTTCAGTTGATTTCAAGAGTTCTAAAACAAGTTGATTTTGATAGTTTGGGCAGTGCTGCCATGGCTTTTATGGAGAAGCAGATTTTCAAAGGTCTTTACCATTTCAGAAGTAGATCATGATTTTTTAAAGTCTCATTTACCATCGCATCAAGAAACATAAAATATTTACAAATGAGTTTAAAATTTTTGAGCAAGACTTGTATAAAAAATGAAAATTTTAAATGCACTGTTGAAAGAAATTAAGAAAGACCTAAATAAATGGAAGGATGTACCATGTTCATGAATTGGAATGTTCAATATTGTCAAGATGATGTTTCTCCCCAGGTTGATCTATAGATTCTATACAAAATTGAGAGAATGAAATTTTACATGAAAATTCATTGGCCCTGGAATAGTCAAATAATTTTGAAAAGAAATTCAGTTGAAAGACTAAACTTATTTCAAGGTTTGTTTTAGAACTATACATGGTGTGGTATTGACAGAAAGATCAATGAAACAGAATCTAGTGTTAAAAAATAGAACTTATGTAGTGCTAATTGATTGCCAACTGCTTGGTTTGAATATGGTTCATTTGTCTTGGTCAAATCTCATGTTTAAATTTGATCTCTAGTGTGGCAGTGTTGAAAGGTGGGGACCTAACTGAAGGTGTTGGGTCATGGGAAGGAATCCCTCATGAATAGACTGATGCCCTCTCTTGGGAGAAGGTGAATTCTCCCTGTATTAGTTTAGAGCTGGGTATTAAAAGGAGACTGGAACTGCCCCATCTCCCATGTCCTCTTTTGCTATGTCATCTCTGCACATAGCAGCGTCTCTTCACTCTATGCCATGAATGGAAGCAGCCTGAAGTCCTCACCAGATGCAAATAGACTTTCCAATCATCAGAATCATGGACCAAATTAACTTTTTTCTTTCTTTCTTTCTTTTTTTTTTTGGAGACAGAGCCTCAAGCTGTCACCCTGGATAGAGTGCCGTGGCATCACAGCTCACAGCAACCTCCAATTCCTGGGCTCAAGCGAGTCTCCTGCCTCTGCCTCCCAAGTAGCTGGGACTACAGGTGCCCCCGACAACACCTGTCCATTT
>CAUYRH010132515.1:0-198015 GCA_963574655.1 Perodicticus potto
CCAGCTACTTGGGAGGCAGAGGCAAGAGACTCGCTTGAGCCCAGGAATTGGAGGTTGCTGTGAGCTGTGATGCCACGGCACTCTATCCAGGGTGACAGCTTGAGGCTCTGTCTCAAAAAAAAAAAAAAAAAAAAAAAAAAATCCTAACCTATTGAAAAGCAATGGGTCTCTTAGCTTTGCCCAAAGGATAGCTCCCTGAAGACAGATAGTCATTTGTTCAGCATAAGTCTTCTGAGTAGGTAGGGCTGTACCTCGTCACCTCAGACACAGCCTGGGACGAGATGCTCAGGGAGCTTTAATGTCAGGATTAGGTCCGTTCGCAAGTTTTAAACTTGTAAACTGTGCATGTGTCTATCATTGGTTAAGAACCTCAAACCTTGGACAACTAATTTTAAAATACAGATGTTCAAAGAAGTTTTGTTACCTTAAACAAGGCACTTTGACTCGTAGAAGTTGATGTTAATTCTGCTGGAAATTGCAGCCAATGTCCTTACTGCAGATCAAGTTCCTGAGTCACAGCAAGTATTTTTAAATCTTTAATTTCTCTTTAAATGTTCTTCACTAATTTTAAAGCATTCAAACCATTGGGAACATAATGATAACTTAAATATGACTGAAGAGAATTTTTAATATGTGAACATATTGATTATCAGAGAAAATATTTCCTAAAAAGTTTTGACCTAAAGGCTAAAATATTGGAAACAGTTCTTGAAGTGACTAAAAGGGTTCATACTATCTTTAGTCACCATCTTATATATATGTAAGAATATACATAATTCCTCAACAATGCATTCACTGAAAGATTTGGAGATATAGAGATTTGGCAAGATGAACTAATCACACCATAATATATACAAGACTCAGTAAAGGAGGTTTGAATTAAAATGACAGTTTGTCATCTAAGTTAGGTCTAAAGTACTGCAATTATAATTGTCTTGAGTTTTTACTAACAAAGTAGCAATAAACTAAGAATTTCAGATCATAAAATGAAGATATTCTCCATTGTTTATTAAACGATAGAGAGCAGCATCTCTTCTTCTTATACTCAATATTTCTTTTTCTCTTCCCTAAGGCCAAATGTTATCCTATTTTTGTAAAACAAAATCAAAGCCAAATGGTAAAAATGCAAAGATTTGTTTAAACAAACAGTCAGAATTTCAGTGGCTTTATCTGCAGCATCCCAAGCAACCAAACAAAGCCAAGATATTGTCTATCTCTTTGACAGACAAAGAACCTCAGAGGTCCAGAGTGACATGCCCGAAGGCTGGCACGTGATTGGGCTAATTAAATTAAATAGCAGGAAACAGCTTTTCCATATGCCACTGCCTGGCCACACACAAACTGTAACAGTAAATCTTTTATACTAGCGTAGGAAAAGTGTAACCATTAAAAAATATACAGTATCAAAACACCATCCAAGAATCAGAAGTTGCATATCTACATAACCTCCCTGAGCCCCCACTTTAATGCCAAATGTCTAAGAACTTCCTAATTCACTTTAGAGGCCATCCAAAACCCATGGTAATTAAAGAGGATGAAAATTTATCTCCCCCCTTCAGCTTAGGTTCACCAGCAATTTAAGTTGATGCTAATATTAATGTTACTTTAAGGAGCTATTTCTATACCAAATAAAAGAAAAACTTCAATGCTTATGAATCAAAGGTAAGATAAAATTATTTATTTTCAACCACTTTTACCTCCTCCCTCCTCATTACCCAACTGAAGACTGATAAATAAGTTGAGAAAAGGTATAAAAGCCTTTGGAATCTTTTTAGAAAACTCTCCTCTCAGGCGTCCCACAATTTCTCACCCACTAGTATAATTTCCTCTAACTTTGCCCTTATAGTTCTAGGCTTTTGTTCAAGAAAACATTATTTTAAACACATGTATACTTTCATGTTTCTAGAAGAATTCCCTTGTATAGGTAGGTGCCACTCATTTTGATTAATAGTGGTTTTCATTGGCATTAATTTCTAATATAATGAACAGAAACTATGAAATAGTAATTGTCCTTCTGTAAAGGAAACCAAAAACTATGCATTGTGGTGGAAAAATAAAATTAAGAAAACTGCTTATCAAGGATCCTGAGTTAGAAGAAAGCAGGGCATTTTAACTTAGAGACACAGAAAACATAAACTAATTGAAGATCATGGCTTATTTGTTGAAACAAAAACCATAAAATACAAACAGTATTCAACATATTTTTGATAAAAATGTACATTTCCATTAGATTTATTATTTCTTACTATATGAGTTAGTTGAATTAAATGACCATGATCTAGTAAAATTAAGTGTAATCTTCACTCACAAAATGCACTTACTTCATGAAAGTTCAATGTTAAATAGCACAACAAAAGAGAAAGGGAAGAAAGAAGAAAGGAAGAAAAGGAGGAGGGAAGGAAGAAGGGAGAGACAAAGAAGAGGAAGGATGGGAGGAGGGAGGAAAGGAAGAAAGAATCAAATTCTTCAAACTTAGATTTGAAAAAATTTTAAAAATTATACAGTATTAGTGTTTTTACCTTAGTTTATTCCACATAGACATAGGATGCTAGAGTTCTTCCAAAATATTTGGGTAACAATGCCTATCTTTGTTTGTCTATATGTAAGCAAAAGTTCATGCTTTTTCCCTCATATGTCTGAAGAATTAATTTTGAATATAAAGATGATCAAAATCAAGGAAATTGAAAGCCTAGGAAAAAATGGCCAAGCCATACTAAAGAATTGACTTGGTAGGGCCAGTAAGTGAACAGCCTCAAAAGTGAAGACAGACCTAAGATGTAGTTAAACTAGCTCTTTCCCCCACAATAGCTGCATTTATCTCTTCAGACCTTTACTGAATCCCATTCTTCCTCTCCAACCTCATTCCTACCTCCTGGCTGTAGGGTAAGATTGATTACTCACTGGGATCTTTAAACATTTCTTGGCATTCAGTAGAGGCTGAGAGAACTCACAAATTAGTGAGCAAAAGAGAAACCATGTTGTGAATAAAGCCTATTATAGATATTCCCTAACAAAACTTTAAAAAAAGCTTTGCAAGTTTCAAGTGATGAATATTCTTTAAAGAAAGACAACAAATGTGTCTAGCATCTAATGAAAATTTAGTAGACATTAATCAGAGAAAGAAAACATGAATTCTATTCAAGAGATGAGTTAAGCAATCCAGTAGCAGATCCAGAAATGGTGGAGATAGAATTAACAGGAAAAAAAGTCAAAATAAATATTATAAATATGCTCAAGGATTTAAGGCTAGAAGAAAAAATGATAGAATGGGATACTTCAAGTGTTACTGTTAAAATGTTCTGCTCTTCCAAATATAAGATTAGCTATAGGACAGGTGAAAATATTTATAACATGTATATCTAGGAATGGACTGTATCCAAAATATGTTACTGTGATCATCAACAATAAAAAGACAATGGTTCAATTACAAAGAAATGATCAATACCGCTGAAATCTCAATTTGGAAAGAAGCTGTACAGATGGTCAGTCAACACAGGAAAAGATGGTTGACATCATCAGACATCAGGAAAATGCAAATTAAAACCACAATGGGACTCCTCCATGCTTTCATTAGAATGCACATAGTTAAACTAATATGACAGTATCAAGGGTTGACACCAATGTAGAGTAATAGGAATGTGAAATAACAACCACCCCAAATTAATTTTCTAATTTTTTGTAAAATGAAAGCATGCAACTCAACAATTCTACTCCTAGATAATTAACTACCCAAAAGAAATAAAAAGAAATGCCTACAAAAACTTGTATTAAAATAATCATAGTAACTTTATTCATAATTATACACAGTTGAAAATAATTTGAATTTCTATCAGTAGACAAATATATAAATTGAGATATATTCATAGAGTGGAACACTATTCTGCAGAAAAAAAAAGAAACTACTGACATACACATGGATGGAGCTCAGAAACATTTTCTGACAAAAAAATTCAGACTGAAATATTGCATATATTATATGATTCACTTAAATGAAATTGCAGAAAAAATCAAAACTAATGTGTAACATGAGAAAGCAGATCAGTAGTTGCTCTGGGCTGGGTGGAGAGTGGGGATGTGAGCTTGACTTACAAGGGAGCAGGAAAAAATTCTCTAGAGTAATATAAATATTCTCTATCTAGACTGTGGTATATACATTTTTCAAAGTATATTAAACTGTCCACACAGAACAAATGAAGTATGCATGTATATTACAGTTCAAAAAGCAGATTAAAGTATCAGTAAGATTTAGGAAGTTCAATGTAACTAAAGTAAAAAGTTCATCTTGAAATTTTAATTTTAATTAGCCTAGAAAAAAACTCAGGACTGTTAGAAATTAGACTTCTTTGAATCCCTGGAAGATACTCATTCTGGGAAAAAAAAAATTATTATTGGCTTCCATATTTTAAAAAGGTTATATTGAGATACATCTAATCAATGTACATACATAAAGATATATAGAGATATGTACAATAAGTATGGTATAAAAAATATAAAATAGAGAAATGGAGTTGGATGTTTTTATGAGTCTGTCAGATAACTAAAATAATAAAGAAATATTAGACCATATTAAATATGCACCAGAAAAATACATTTTAAATGTGTTTATACTCCAAGTATAAATTTTATAAAGAATTTGATAGCACCACCTTCATGATCAAAATAATATCTAAGAAGCTAAAAATACTGTGTAAAGTAGACTTATTCTTTATCCTGTTAAATAAAGATAATAAAGAATACTGATGGCTATTCAAAATCAGGTAGCCGAGTTACTTAGGATCCAGAAATCAGGGTAGAATTTTCCATTGTAAGTTCTTTTAGCATTTGCCTAACCAGCCATGGTAAAAAAAGGAAAAGGTTCTCCAGCAAGCATTTGTTAAAAAACAGAGACATATTTTAGCATTATTGCTTCATGCTGATTCTAAAGAATGACAGAGCCCTCTACAATGCCCACATCCAGACTGCTAAACTTGAAGAGCCTAAAACAATGACAACAACAAAGAGGAAAGAAACAAAGGAAGGCAGAATCCAATAGACTTGTGATGAGAGCCCCGTGGGCTACTAGGCAATACCATTTTTGTGAATGCTGCTTTGTGCGGATAACAGGGTGGGGATTAGAGATGACAGTGGAGCATAAGTGAATTATCCTTACAATTATATTGGTAATAAAACATTTGATAGATTTTGAGTTGTCTTTAAGGTGAAGGAGAAAGGTATTAAAGCCCTCAAACCATTAAGGTGTCTCAAATATCTTCCAATATTAGCATTTTATGTTTTTGTGTCAGGCTAAGTAAAAGTAAAAGAAAGATACTGGAAAGAGAAATACTCATCTGTCTAGGTTTTACAGCCTACCTATTTCCAACATGATGTGATGAGATCCATGAATTAACAAATTATAAAATGAGATGAAGTGGATATAAAGCAGAAACATACAACAAATGTATAAATAAAAATATGTGTGCCACAAATGCAAGCCATATCTAATCTTAAATTTTCTAATTATTGTATTAAAAAAACAAAAGAACCTAGAAAGCTGAGGTGGGAGGATTGGTTGAGGTCGGGAGTTTGAAATTACCCTGAGCAAAAGCGAGAACCTATCTCTACCAAACAAAAAAAAAAAATTAGCCAGGTGTCTGTAGTCCCAGCTACTCAGAAGGCTGAGGCAAGGCTGGCTTAAGCCTAAGAGTTTGAGGCTGCTGTGAATTCTGATGACATCACTGCATTCTACCTGGGACAATAGAGTAAGACTCTGTACCCCCTAAAACAAAAAAACCAGGTAAGATTAATAATGTTATATGACCCAATATATTTAAAATATTATCCTTTTAATAAGTATTTAATAGACATCATTTTAAAGGATTTTTTATACTATGTTGGAAATCTGGTGTGTATTTTGTGCTTAGGGCTTATCTTAATTCTCATCAACAACATTTTAAATGCTTAATGTGGCTACTACCTTGGACAATGCAAATCCATTCTCTCAACAGAGGCACAAAGATCAAAGCAAAGATGCAGACATTAGTTCAACATAAAATTTAAATGCAATGTAGACATAAGTAAAACTGAGTAACCAGGGTAGAATTTTAAAATCATATATATGAAGAAAAGTAACTGATTAAGTTTTTAAAGAGTACCAGGATAAAAAAGGCATAACAAACATTAAGATTCTTGAGTTACAATAATTTGGGGGAAGAAAAAATGAGAAAGTATCAAGAACTAGAAAGCAAAACAAAGCAGCCACAGGAGTATCAGAAAAGCAAGACCAAAATCAACAAGAAGTGAGGAAAACAAAGATGATGCCTAGGAAAATGGAGCACAACAATCACGAAGTTCCTATCTCTCTTTAAAATAACCCAAATGCGTGGAAGGATATTCTTTTTTTAAAAGCAATGTGTCTCATGCCAAATGGATTAAAGACTTAAAAGTAAGTGCTAAAATTATAAAACTCATAGAAGGAGTGCAAATGGGTGCAAATCTTGGTGATCTTGGAACAGGCAACTGTTTCTTAAATATGACACCCAAAGCACAAACAACAAAAGGAAAAACAGATAAGCTGGATTTCAGAAAAATTAAAATTGTTTACACATCAAAGAAAACTATTAGGAAAATGAAAAGACAACTGACACAATTGGAGAAAATATTTGTAACTCATACATCTGTTAATGATCTAGTATCCAAAATATATTTAAAAGCACTTACATCTCAACAACAAAAAGCCAAATTAAGAAGAAACAAGATAATTAAGAAATAGGAATGGATATTACTCCAGAGAAGATACATGAATGGCCAGAAAGTGTATCAGAAAATCCTCAATTTCATTTTCATTAGTGAAATACAACTTAAAGTAACAATGATAGTACCACACACCCACTAGGACAGCTGCCATCAATAATGCTGGAATATAACAAGTGTTGGAGAAGAGATGGAGAAATCCGGAACCTTCATACATTACTAATGGTAAAGTAAAATAACCCAGCTATGTGGAAAACTGTTTGACAGTTCTTCCAAAAGTTACAAGGAGCTGGGCACAGTGGCTCATGCCTGTAATCTTAGAACTCTGGGAGGCCCTGCTGGGTGGATTGCTTGACCTCAGGAGTTCAAGACCAGCCTGAGCAATAGTGAGACCCCATCTCTACTAAAAATAGAAAAACTAGTTGGGCGTTGTGGGTAGCGTCTGTAGTCCCAGCCACTTGCAAGGCTGAGGCAAGAGGATCACTTGAGCCCAAGAGTTTGAAATTGCTGTGAGCTATGATGCCACACACTCTACCCAGGGTAACAGGGTCAGAGTCTGTCTCAAAAACAAAATAAAAACCTAAAAAGTTAAATAGAGTTACCATTTCACCTAGAAATTTCACGAGAAATGAAAACCTATGTTAACATAGGTTTTTATCAGTTTTCAAACTGATAAATAAATGTTCATGGTAACATTTTTCTTAATAGCCAAAAAAGTAAAGGGAAAACTGTGTCTATCATCTGAAGAATGAACAAACAACATACAGTATAATCATACAATGGAAAATTATTTAGCCATAAGAAGGGATGAAGTACATGTTATGAATGAACTGTGACAACGTTATGCATAAGGAAAGAAACCAGGCACAAAAGGCCACATACTACTTGTTTCCATTTAAATGAAATGTCTACAATAGGCAGATCCATAGAGACATCAAGGAATTAGGTGGAAGGGCAGGACGGGGGGTGGTCACTGCTAAGGTGCAGGATTTCCTTTTGAGTTGGGGTTGATAAAAATGTTCTGATATTAAATATTCATAATGGCTGAACAGCATCATGACTATCTAAAATCTACTAAAGTAAAAAAAGCAGTAAGTAGAGTGAGAATAGCCTATAGTTGAATAAAAATGCAGAAGAATCTGAGAAGAATATACAATATGAAAACGTATGTTTTGAAAACTATGAATGAGAGAGTCCAAGGATCTTAAGTAAAAGCTATTAAATTTCAGGCCATATTTCAGGACATGGTTTAGAGCTTCTGGCCATCTCCAAAACACTATTTCTGAATCAGACCCTCTCCTAAGTGCTTAGGAAATGTGGATGTGTACAACAGCATGAAAACCTCTGTGGTCAGAATCAAAGTTTCTGTCAAGAGGATTTTCCATACCTTTCTTTTTTTTTTTTTTGAGACAGAGTTCCACTTGGTAGAGTGCTGTGGTGGTACAGCACACAGTAACCTCCAACTCTTAGGCGTAAGTGATTCTCTTGCCTCAGCTGGGACTACAGGGCACCTGCCACATTGCCCGGCTGTTTTTTGTTGCAGTTGCCACTGCTGTTTTAGCTGGCTGGGGCCGAGTTCGAACCCACTACCCTCAGTATAATGGGGCCAGCTCCCTACCCACTAAGCCACAGGAGCCGCCCCATACCTTTCAGTTAGAAAACCACATAGGAGATCTAGAACTTGACAAATGTTCCTAGTTTTTTCCTTTCACCACATTTTACACATACTATATTAGGTTAAAATGATTATCAACTGCATTCTCAAAAGGTGTAAGAGTTTTCCTGACTACTTAAAAATGAGACTCTCTTTATTTTGGTTGGGGAATGAAGGTAAAAAGTAAAGGTAATAACTCTGGTTCACTTCCTTCCAGGTTTGGCCTTAGTCAGAAAAAAGAAACCCACAAATTGTCCAGATTAAAAACGATTGAATACAGGCTCGGCGCCTGTAGCTCAGTGGCTAGGGCACCAGGCAAGTACACTGGTACTGGCGGGTTCGTATCCAGCGCAAGCCTGCCAAAAAATAATGACAACTACAACCAAAAAAAAAAAAGCTGGGCATTATGGCGGGAGCCTGTAGTCCCAGCTACTTGGGAGGCTAAGGCAAGAGAATGGCTTATGCCCAAGAGTTGGAGGTTTCTGTGAGCAGTGATGCCATGGCACTCTACCCAGGGCGACAGCTTGAGACTGTTTATAAAGAAAAAAAAAAAAAAAAAAAAGGTTGAACACAATGTATGCGTAAGAATTAGATCCCTCATCTGTGAATTAGAAAAGAAGAGTCCTAATTTCATAATGCATAGCAACAATTAAGAGGAGAAAATTGATTCAAAACAGTTTAGCAAATGCTAATGGGTGGGGGGGGAGAGAGAGAGAGGATCGGTAATAACAGCTGAATAAATCACACAGAGGTGAGCATGTTGGGCTTATAAAAAGAATTAGCGCACAGACACAGTGCCTCAGTAAAGGTTGAGAACAGTGCTCTGGTGCCAGAGTGCCTGGGTTTGAATTAGAGGTAAACTGCAGCTACTTGCATGACCTTGACTTTAACTTCTCTCTTTGCCTCAGTGCTCTTATCTCTTCCATGAGGTGAGAACACTACCTTCCTCACCAGGTTGCTGTGAGAACTAAATGAGCTAATACTAGGTATAAAGTACTTGCAACAGTAACTGGGGCATTATCTACCTGCAACAAGTAAAGGTCTTTTTGTAAATCAAGATAATGCGAAAAAGGTGCATTATGTAAGCATAGTTTATAAGTCTCAAAGAAATCATAAAATGAGATGTAACAATGAGAACAGAAAACTTTTTAAGTCTAAAAAGATATGATCCTAGCGTGACTGAGAAGTCACATTCTCAATATCTTTTTTGTCTAAATTCTTTGTTTGCCCTCCTATACAATCTTCTTAAACCTAAGATAAAGGAATTATCAGTAACAAAGGGAATGATTCTCAAACTCTGTCTCTTGTATCTCCAAGTCCCTGACTATAATTGGTTATGATTGTAAATCTCAATTATTTATCACTGTAAACCTTCAATTGCACCCACATTTCATACCTACTATAGTTATTTACAATTATATGCTTCAATTATTGGGGAAAAACCACAAAATGCCAATTAAAAAAATGCTGTGTTGTTATCTACATATATATCTGTTAAGTACAGGGTGGCCATAAAGTTTATGTGTAATTTTTTTAAATGTACAATTTAAAACTGCACACAAACTTTATGGCCACCCTGTATTAGATTTCAAAAAACGTTTAGTTCTGAGTCCCTTTAAACATCTTTCAGAAAAAAAAGGAGCATGAAACAATATAAACATTTCTTAAAAGACTATATTGCTCAGGTTTATCGAAGGTAGTAGTCTACAATTCCATAACTTCTTTCACCAGAAAGAAAGTCACTTTTCATTGCCCGAAGAGGAAATCCAATGATTTTTTTCATACCAAGCCTTGGCAAAAGCTTTTTTTCTGAAGAAAAGTTCCCTGGCTTTAGATTGATGCTTTTTATTAAAATGGTCACTTTATATAACCCTTTAGAAATCAGATATACACTATACACCACCATTTAATTAATTACTCTAACTCTTATTTTAAATAGAATACCAAGTTAATCTTGCAATTTTATCATCCAAGACAAGTTTCAGAAAATCATGACTAGCATTCATGAACTCTGATAAAATTCTCAAATTTATGGCATTATGGAATGATAATCAATTTTGTTGTAGAAAACAATTATAGCTCCAGTTTTCTTAATACTCTCATGCAATACTGATGTGACTTAAAGTAACTTTAACTTCTTGTCCAAAAACATTTTTTTGCAATACATTATGAAATTTTGCTTTTGGAAAAAGATCGTGTCACCCTTTTGCCATTTTATCTCAACTACTGACATTTAGATTAAGTAAATCAAAGGAAATGTAAAAGTTACATTTACTCTATTGAACCAAATATAGTAACAGGTTATGAAGTATTATTGACTGGTATGTTTTGCTAGAACAGATCAGAAGAGGAGAATGGTACACCTGAGGCCCACGTGATGTGTATGGTACAGTCTCCTTCACCTGGGTCAAGCTCCTTGTTCTTACCACTAGTATTACAATAATTGTTACCATATAAGGGGACATTATTTAGTTAGTATTGTCTCTTTACATTTATCTACTGTCACTTTATAGGAAAATTATTCATTTTTATATTTATTGAGTGCTTGTTATAGTCAAGGGATTATGGTAAACTTTTTAAAAATAATTTTTTAAGTTGAGCAAAGTTAGGCACTGATATCTATTTATATAAAGTTTTATATTTAGAAGTTGACATTTTAATTTAAATACCAAAGATAACATATCATGAAAAAGGTCACACTGGAAAAAGGAAAATGCAACAAATTTTACATGTGTTAGCTATCTGGTAATTGCTGATATAAATAGTTTAAAGTCATTATTGTTGGATTTATTATTTTTAATGGTATTAGATATAACTGCTCAAAATATCTTTATTTTGTTTCAACAAAGAATGGCAATATATTTTGATATATGAGACCTAGTGTACAAGCTTCAAATTCAATTAAATATTTACACAAAGCCAAATGTATGAAAGGGGATCTTTTAAAAAAAACTTTATTTGAGAAAGGAAGAGACTTATAACAGAAGGCAAGAAGGGAAAACATACAAACAATATATTTACAACACAAAACAAGAGATCACCTTCAAGGGTGTAAATTATAATAAATACAGTAGATTTTAAAAGAGACATTTATCAATTAATTCTAAGATTATTTAAGTCCAGCTTTCCTTTTCACTGGTTCCAGGTAGTTTCTCGATTAAATTCAAAGACTATCAAATTCAAACAATTAACGTCCACCAACTATACTGATGAAACTCTCTCAAATGACATTATAAAAAATAGGGTTTTTTTGTTTGTGATTACATATCTTTGAAGTAATATTATACAAAAGTCTGCTCAGCCACATGTTCCTCCCCAAATAAAATGTATTTTAAAAGATGCACTATCCCTTTTTTATGAGATTGAAAAAAGACTGAAGAAAATGAATATTTATGAGATGGAAAAAATATACAATTTTATCTTAGGCATGCCATGTTTTTAATGCAAAACAACTGACAAAAAGTCATTTTAATATGAAGGAATATACTAACCAAAATATGTTGGTGATAGGGAGTGTTGCCTATTATAGCTATTTGTCAAATTATCAGGATTTTCATTATATGGAAAAGTTTTAAACTTTCTAACTTCTAGTTATATTAATTTAATTTGAATGGAGACTTTTTAAAAAAGGATAATGTATCTTTAGCAGTAAAGAAATATTTTTAAATGTCACAGCAAAATGTAAACAACACGTGCCAATAACATACAGTTGAACAACGTCTACATTTGGCAAAACTGCTATATCTCCTTTGAAATAGGATACTACACCTTAAAATACCTCGGATTTAGAAATATAAATATTTTAATAGAAAAAACCTCACAAAGATTCTAGGTCAATTTGGATTATCCATATTAAAGGGGTCTTAATACAATGAACCTTTAACTAGCTTAACAAAAGTAAACCTATAAAACAAGGTAAACATATCAAAAGGGAATATGAAGGAAATGTTCCAGTGAATAGCTTCCGTAACAATTTCCCTACTTGTGGTGTTATTTTCTTAGACAATAAATCAATTCATAGAGTGCCCTTTAAAAACAGAAAGAGTAAAACACTATCCTCAGACTTTTTTTCCCCTAAATTCCTCAGTACATGAATCACTTGGACTTCCTGTTTCCACAAGGCATTTCCTGTTCAGCCTCACAGAATCTCTTTTCTGTAGGAGAACAGCAGGAACCTGACAAAGAACTGACTTAAATAAACATTGTCTTATGTGGCCTTCAAAGTTGTTTGTATTTTATAGCATCAAAGGACAGAGTCCTTCTGAAGGTGCACTATGTACAAATAAATTCTTTTGTCAAGCCTAGTTTTCCTAATTTTTTATTTGCCAAAATGGTATGGTATATGCCCATGTCATTATGGAATTATACATAAGAGATTCTAACAACAATATAAAATATGATACACCTTTTCTTTTAAAATTTATTTTGACTTGGTGTCAGTTAATAATCATACTGTTACTGTGTTTTCTGCAACTGTCGATACAACATTCCATCTGACTGGACCATAATGGTGCACATTAATTCCCACCAACATTTGCATCTGCTTCATTTGATCTTTTTCAATAAACAATGTCATCAAACTACATAAGATAAAAAGTAAAATGAGCAGTGCTACATGAGACATAATGTAATATTTTAAATAGTAGTGCAATTTGCATCTATATATTTAAAACCACCTGTAGTCTAGTAGTTTCAATTGCAACCTACACAATAACCTAGGACTATTGGCATGGTAACCAGAACATTTCTAATTAACAAAAGAGAGAGAGGGAGGAATGGGCAGACTACCTTTAACAGTGTTCAAGACTATAGTATGATACATTATGTACAGTGATGTGAAAACTGAATTCTACATGTTCAAAAAAATCCAAAACTAATAGAGGCTTCATTGATCAGACTGGGAGTCTATTTCCAGCAGTCACGGATCTCAACACATAAACTAAAAATAAAAGCGAGTTCATTTTCTTTAGAAATAATTGGTGTAGTAGGCTTTGGGATGAATTTAAAGCCTATTAATTACTCGGACATCATGTGCCATAACTTTAGTGTAACAGGTATTTCCTTACCAGTGTATTTTCAAGGAAACCTTGATATCTATATAGAGATCAATATATAGAGGGATCTCTGTATAGATATATACATATATCTGCATCAGTTAGAATTCTTAAACACTGAAATCAAATCATCCAGAGATATAAACTGATAGGAAATTATATCCGTTTATCAAAACTTGCAATGCATTTCATTTTCAGATAATGACTTTAATTACAAATCCTGGAGCTAAATCTTTGCCTATTACCTGTTGCATAAAAGCAGCCTGCTCCCCAGATTCCATTTCCTGGATCTGAGCATCTTCATCACTGTCCACTGGTTCCTCCTTGACCTTCACAGCCCCAACTTGTCCTACTGTGTCATCCACACAAGCACTGCTGTCGCTTCTAGTGCTGTTGCCACTAGAGGGCGCTCTGTCTTCCTGCATTGCCTGGTCCCCTTGAAGCTCTTCCTCTGCTTCCTCAAGGTGACTGCCCGGTTGCTTCAGTTGTTCAATAGATTTCGAAAGCAGCTAGAAGAGAGTATTCAGGGGTTCAATATTCAATAGTTCTTGGTGACAACAGAAAAGCAAATTTTACTTTGATTTCTAGCAACTCTACTTCAATACACTCCAATTTCTCCATCACTAAACACTGATTTCAAAATGAACTTGTGTGCAAAGAACTTCCTCAGTAATAATTCTAAATCTGAAACAGTCCCATCATTTCTATACTCAGTTGGTGTGGTAAATATGGAATGAGGGCATGGGGCATTTCCTTTTGTTTTAGTGGATCACTCTTTAACATAGATTAAAAAAATGATGGAGAAAAAGGTAAATAAACTTTATCAATGGAAATATTGAAACTTTCAAAAGGACAGGTTTCATTGAGTCAAATTAATCCCCACGAATCTCAAAATATTACTTATTTCCAAAGAGAAAAGGGAGTAATAAAAAACCTCTCAATCTCATTTTTCAAGAAATATTAAACACTATAAATGCCAGAAACACAAATCCTAATAGTCCTTCTTGTCTGTCTAATTTTCCTGCACCTACATGGTGAAATTATAGTCAAGTGATAAAGCACAAAGCAGATTCTTATACATATTTGTAAGACTAAGAAATATTCATTTAGAAATTTTGAACTTTAAAAATATCAGGTGCAAAATTGTAAAAAAATTTTAACAATATAGAAGTGTTTCATGAACTGATCCAAATGTAAATTAAATAATAGGAAATGGGGAATCTTCTTTTAATTTTAAAACTATTATTTAGATTTATTATTTTATAAATTAAATTGAATTTAACTTTCAGAAGCGTATTCAATTAACAGATCCATGATTTAAAGAAATAGTTGTTAATATTCCTAACTTCAACAATAGCAAAAAAGCATAGAAAAAAATCTCAATAATTCGGCAAAAAATGTCAATATGATTTTGTCTCACATAGGCCTTTTGTTATATTTCACAATGGCCTTATTGAATGATCCTTGAGATCCTGAACTGTCTTTTCAAAACTGGTTAGAGTTTTCTGCTAAGTCAGTGCCTATGTAAGCAACATGCCGATTATTATAACTAGCAGCACACTCAGCATACTATCACTACAACCATGAATACAGATTTTTCTACGTAAAATTCAAGTTTACACCCATTCACACTAACTGGGTTTTTAAAAGTAAACATGTTTTAAAGTGTGAGTAAGTACTCAAGACTTTGAGGAGCACCTTGTCCTCGTTGGGCTCAGAGACTTTCCTCAGTCCACACAGACTGAACTAGCCCTGAAGACACTACGGAAGCCCTTCATGTTCACTATAGGTAGACTTTCTTGGGAGTTTTCAATCATTCATTCAACAAATATTTATTAAGTACAAACTATGTTCAAGGTACCATGTTAAACATTAGAAAAATAGCCATTCCTCTGCCTTCATGGAGCTTATAGTTGGTAAAATAAAAAGATGTCAAATAGATAAATACACTTATTTCATTTTCAAGTATGATAAATGCTTAAAGGATAAAACTGAGGTGTTAGAAAAGCACATCTGTTTGGCACAAGAGTGCCAGAGATTGTTCAGGGAGTTTTGCTGGGGAAGTTTCGTGTGTAGGCTGGTGCGTGAGGAGAAAGGATGGAAAGGAGTCAGGTACATGTGTGAGGGATAGGAGGTGGGGGGTCCAAATAAAAGTTGGGGAGCATTTCTGGCAGGGAGTGTGGGAACCTCGAATGGGAAAAGAAGCCCAGTGCACCTGAGTCAGTGAAAGGCTAGTGGATTATAAGAACTAGAGGAAAAGGCTAAAAGTTGATGTTAAAGAGAGTGGCAATATTTATAATATATTTGGGTGGAAATTATGAACCTAGAGCAGTGATTTTCAACTAGTGTGTGGTGCCATGTGCCTTGAGAGGATCTTAGGTATGCCACAAAAAATTCTAAAGATCATTAATTAAATTATTTTCAAAAGAAGTTCAAAGAACAGTAAATAGATTCTTTTTTATTTTTTTACTGCTTTTTTGATAAAAATAATGTAAATATGCCTTTAACCATAGGTTGAAGTGTGCCATGAGATAAAAAAGGTTGAAAGAGAAATAAAATATAAATTTGGATAAGTCATATATATATATATGAAGACATAAATATCACCAAACCTAAGTCAAAAATGATTAAGGTAAGATAACTTATACCAGTTAAAAGGCATGTGAAAATGAAGAAAGCAAATTTAATTTCTTCAACCTAACATCTTCTGTTCCTGGGCAATCATTCATCTCATAATGCTTTAAATGTCACTAAATACTTTTTAGGAAACTATTTGCAGGACTTTTGTCCCATTTCTGAACATGAACCAGCGCTTTATGTCTTAAATACACAGTAGTCTCCACATTGCTGAGATTCTGGGGAAAAGAGACACTACAATAGTCTTGAATTTTGAATACAAAATGGTAGGATCCCATTTACTTGGCTGTTAAAGAACATGTACAAACATAGAAAATCAGCAATGTTTTCAAGCAAAGTCCCAGTTTGGGCTGGGACAGCAGGAATAAGGATGGGATAGCAAATATCCACTCATTATTCAGAGAGAGAGAGAGAGAGAATATCAGTCAGTTCTGTGACATTGACTTTCACTCCTCACAGACCTCATACAAGAGAAGGCTAGAGGATCTTACGGGGAGAAGGGATTTATCTGAATAGAGATATTAGCCAGGTATAAAAGACTGCAAGTACCCCTCAAAGAAACTGTCTGTGAGAAGACGGTTGACAAGTATCTTTTAAGCAGATGCTCCCCCACCACCTCACCACCACAGTATAGCTGGAAAAGCTAATAGGAGTCTGCTCATCAGCTGCAGTATATTGGCACACTTGTGAGTCAAGCAGACACCTCAGAGAAGTGTTCAAAAGATACTGCCAATAACAGCTTCTTAAAGACAACAGAAGAAACTAAATGGTATGAGTGACTATGGGATAGGAACCAAGGGCCGCTCATGAAAGGTCAGCCAGAGGGCATGTGGCCAGTGTCCAGGAAATGCCACGTTGGAAGTCCCTGCCTACCGCAGGGTGACTGTGAACCTTAGCCAGCTTCTGGATGTCTGACGCTGTAGGGAGTATTCCATAACCAGGAGGAGGCTACAAACACCACTCACTAAATAAAAAGGATTTTTTATTTCTACTGCTGTTCTCTTCCTTCCTATTCCTAGCTCCAACATAGTCTCTCAGTGTCTTGGCCTCCCCTCTACCATAGCTCCCCAAATCATGATCTTACCAGGGAGTTGGTCTTCGTTAGTATCTGTACATTCCCCTGAATCTCAATTTCAAATATCATTCCTTCCTTCTGGCTCATTCTCAGACTACTTTGACACCAAGCATTCTTCAACTCTTAGTGAGTCATCCATGCCCCGTTCTGACTGCCCGCTGTACCCCTTCATTTGCTCACTTTTCTCCTACTTGACTAGGTTCCACACTGCATGTTTAAAACTCACTAATTTATGTTATCTTCAACTCTCCTGTCCATTTCACTATAGGTTCCACAAGACAAGTAAGACTGCCAACCTTGGGTAAAACTGAATCTCTGCCAAATCCGAACAACTGAATGAATTAGAAAACAGACAAGCAAATTACAATAACGCTGAATGTTTCTTTTTAAACTCACGACCACACCCTCTGAGGAGCCCCCAGTGCTGCCTAGCAATGCTATCCCCCATTTCTCTAGTTAATTCACTCTTATCCCTTCAATGACTATTTCATGCTACCTTCTCTTTCTGCAAACCTCTAACACCCCCAACCTTTTCTTTACTCACTGACAAAGTTGTTGCTATTCATTAAGAAAATAGAAGCATCAGAAGAGAAACCTAGCATGCTGAAACCACCACTTTACCATGTTGTCCCATCCACCCTTCCTGCTCTTATAAAGAAGGAAATGTCTGCATGCCTATCTTGGTCAACCCTGTGCCCTACATACCACGTGCTATGTCCTTTATTGCACATTTTCCCTCTCTGCTGGCCTATTTGTACACTTTCCACAATGTCATCCATCTGCATAAAACTTCCCTTGACTTTCTACCCTGCCCCATCATTACAGACCTCCCTCCACCATAAAACACCTTGAGTGTTAACTGTCTTCATTTCTTTTTTTTCCCCATTCTTTTTAGAATCCATGGCAACTCAACTAGACTATCATTCATACTATTTGGCCAAAAATCTCTCTTGTTAAGATCAATTACTGCAATTATGCCACTTAACAAAGATATTAATTGCTGGCAATGGAGGTGAAACCTTTCAGAAAGGGAAGCAAGACAAAACTCACAGCATCTTTTAAAGTAAAAGGCTGATAATACTGTCACAGGTAAGATTTTACTAGAGTGTTATTTTACTAGAATACAATTTCCCACAGATAGCAAGCTAAAGAAAATCTAACAAATACTAACAAAACCCTGAGTAATCAGAGGATGTATCATATGCACATATTAACAGAAAACCTCTGAAATCTGATTTCTAAATGCATTTCTGAGATCAGTGAAATACCCAGAATTCACATCATTCAGACCATGAATCAACTGAGGTATTTACAACCTCACTGACACAAATGCACAGCGTCCATGAAGATTCTCTGCCTGTGATACAGAAACAACGTGATCTGTGCCAGGCAGCATCTTTGGCTTTACTTCTACTTCTGATGTACCAAAGCAAACACAGAACAGAGAAAAGCAGAATGAATAATGTTGTGATCCCTCGGCAAGAAGGCCAAATGGTGAAATGATCTTTTTCCAAGGGCAGAATTCCTTAATAGTTTGAAAAAGAAACATTTCTTGACATAAAACAGTAACTTATGAGTGGAAATCATATAGATGTAAAGTGGTAGAGCTGAAAAACTTCTAATAACATTATTAACACCATTATTTTTTTTAAAAGGAATCTTATGCCCCAATGAAGCCAAGATCGCAAAATTGTGATTTGTGATTAAAAAAGGAAAACCCTTCTTCTCTGCATTTTCCTCTAAAACAGCTATGTTCTAACCACAACTGAATTAATATCAACAATTCCAATCTTTCCCCTGAACTCCAGACTTGCATATTTAGTTGCTTACTTAACTACTTTGCTTAGATGGGCATCATAAACTTTAAATAGTTCAATAACCTTTGTCCCCATTCTACCTAAATGTATACCCAATCTTTCTCATTTGAGTAAACACCAGTACCCAGCTACATGAGGAAAATATTTAGGATTTATCCTTATTTTTCTATTCGTCATTTTTCCCATTTAACCTATTAGTAGGTCTAGCAACTCTCCCTCCAAACGACAGTTTTTATCTCTAAGTGTTCCTCCATTCCCACTGGTACCACTGTGATCCTAAATGTTTTCATTTTCTCCCTCAACTACCCAGACAGCACTAAGGTTTGGGCTTCCTGCCTGCTCTCTTGGTGCTCAACACTGAATTCTCTTACAGTAGCTCTAATAATTCTTTTTGAAATATAGTTTAGGTAACATTGATACTTTGCTTACAATCCTTTAATGGCTTCCTGTTATGCGTATAATAAAACCCAAACCGCTTATCACGGTCCACAGACTTTCTACAACTTGACCCCACCTGCTCCTCTGACCTTGCTTAGCACCCTGTCCTCTTTGGTTCAGGTACTTTGGTTACATGTACACTGACCTCTGGCTGTCCTGTGAGCATGAACATGCCGTGCTTGTTCTCCCAAGGGCCTTAGCGTGTGCTGTGCTCTCTTCACATCCCGAAATCTTTATATGCCTGACTGGCTCAATCTTATCTGATTTTACCTCCATTACTATTTCATTGATTTATTTTCTGTATAGTCCTTATTACTGCCTGTTATTATGTTGTTGTTTTTGTTTATAGTAATAATTATTTATCTTCCTCATTATAAAATAAACTTCATGAGAATAGAGGAGTGATGTTTTCCATCACTTTATATCCCAGTAGCTAACATATTATAAGACACCTCGTTGCAGCTCCATAAACATCTGAAAACTTAATTATTCACGTTTAATTATGATGCTGTGACACTTTTCCTGCTAAGTGACAAAGCAAAGTCAATGTCTATGTGACCAGTAACTTACCACTTTTTCATTTTCTCTGGAATAAACTGCACTTTTTTGCGAAGATTCACAAAGTACAAAAGCAATAAATGGGACATCCTAGAGCCAGTTTTGAAAAATATAAATGCATAGAGGGAGTTAATCTATACTTATTTTATTTTAGGTATTTGACTAAGGCTGTTTTTGCTTAAATGGTCAAACTTCTTAGAGGGGAAAAATTAGCAATTAATATCAGCAGGGAAAATTTCCACACAGAAGTCACAGAAAAATTCTACCTGTCAAGTTTGGCTCATTTCCTGTTTTTAAAACAACACATTACTTGGTGCTATTTGCGTTTCTGACTGTTTACTAGGAAAGTAAGTATTCAGATTACATTGCTCTTTACGTGTTTCTCAACTGTAAATATGACTGTACAAAGATGGTCTGGGCTAAGCCTTTTCTCATTTGTACCGCCACTGAGGGGCCCCGGATGCAGTGAGGAGGCATCTGCTTGCTCTCAGTGGGTCGCAGGGTCTAACTTTAGTTGGACATCTGGAGGTGATCCCCCAGCAAAGTCGAGCTGTTGCCTTGCTGGCTAGAAAACAGGAAACAAAACATCTGTGTAACAGACAAACGTGCCAGCCTGCGTGAGTCTTTGCAGAAGCTGTATCTGTAACACACACCTCGTGCTGTTCATGGGAGGCCAGGTGAGTTCCGTCGGTGGGGAACCCAGCTGAGATGAAGACGCCGCGGCTGCACAGCTTCTCCAGGCCTTTTATCTGCCCTCTCACTCATCTGTCAGCGTGTCTCTGTATTCTCTGGGCTACCCATACAGCAACTGCGCGAAACTCTAAGCATGCCATAAGGCTGACTACGACCATTCTGGGTTTGTAATTCACATGCACTTACAGCTACTCAGACAGATACTGTGTAGACCAGATAGCCCAGGAATTTATTCACATTTCTAATGCCTTTAAGTATTACAACTACACTCTTCATTTCTTAACAATTCTTGCTAGGGTCATAAGTATAGCAAATCCTAATGCCTGTGTCTTATATTCCAAGTTAAACATTATACGCCCTATGATGTAAAATTCATTAAATGTAATAACATTACTAGTTGTGTGGCCAGTCTTCACACAGTAGCACATTAAGCTTGTCTCTGCATAAGTTACACTGTCTGATACAAATCTACAAGTCAATATAAGCATAAGTGCTTTTAAATAAGATGTCAATAACATTTTGTAATTTTAACTTCTCCTGCAGAAATCCTTCATGTCCCCCAAAATATCTTCAGATATGAAATATCACTTAAGAACAGGACTATATAACATGTAAATCTCTGTCTGATAGACATCTAATTTTCTGACCCTGGGAATAAACCATGAAGTGCAAGTGTTTGAATGTGATTACTAAACTATGCAAAATGACCTTCAACATAATTCATCACTTTCTTAATTTACCTCAAATTTTAAAAACAGATTTTAGTTGGGTAATGGCAACAGCACAAATTTTTTTTTCTTTTAAATAAATATAATATTCTTCTGTTGGGAAATAAAACCTTTCGCTTAAACTCCAAGGAAACTAGATTTAAAAATAATGATAAAATTCTGTCTCAATTCATAAATAGATTAGGTATGTACCAACTGTTCTCACAAACAACATGCAGAGCTTGGAGGGCATTCAAATGGAGAGGTCTACTTAGAGAAGAACTCCAACCTCAAGCCAAAATACTCTGTCATTTTACTTCTGTGCATTTTAGGGAAATAACCAGAAGAACCAAAATTAAATAACAAGAGAAAAACGATTTTTAAAATATTGGTTAATTATTTATATAAATTGAATAAGAAGTGAAAAGTATCACTTTCTAACTAATATTGAAGAGATATAAAATTTACCTAAAGACCAAGTAAATTTTTAATAAATATAACTTTATCTTTTGACTATAAATAATTGTACAAAACAATGCCTGTAATTAACAGATCCTTTTCCTGGCTCCCAAATGTCCCTAATATTTCAATATTGAATAAGTGTTCCTTCTGGAAAAGGAGACAGAACATTTCCTTCCAACCAATTTGAGAAAAGTGCCTACCCCTTTTTCACCCCTTCAACAAGTTTTTATTAAGTATTTAGTGTATACTATGCCTTGGGAAGATAATGGTCAAAGAAGCAAGATGGCAGAACAGAATGGGAGGACACTGCAAATAAGCAACTGAAAAAAGGAATCTGCAATGGGGACTCGTGGGTGGGTAAGTATTTATGTTTACTGTACTTCTGTTTTGTCAGGCAATAAAGGTCCCTCTGAAGAGGTGAGGGGGTTGAGGTCTGTTTGAACCGAAACAGACCCCAGTAACCAGAATGAACCATGAGAAGACTTGGAGATTGATCTTCCGTGTAGAATCTAGCTGGCACAGCTCCTAGAACTGGAATGAAATTCCCCAAAGACAGAAGAGGAAGGCAGTGTGGTTGAAGCTCAGAAAGTGAGAGAAGAGAAGAGGAGAGGAGGGGGAAAGGAAGGGACAAGAATCAGATCACCACGACTTGCAGACCGAAGTAAAGGCTTTGGATTTTATCTTACAAACAATATAGTGCAAATGGGAATTCTAAGCAAGACCACAACATGATTTGATTTGTGTTTGGAAATGATCACTCTGGCTACTATAGAAGATTGGATCTAGGTAGGCACAAGCAGAAACAGCAAGACGGAATTTTTGGAACATAACAATCCTCATCAAGAATGTGTAGCAAGAATACTTGGGTGGTTTTCTAAACTAGAACACAAATCAGCTGCTTTTCCCTTTTTTACAGCATTGTCCCATTTTATGTCCTTTTATTCATTTTACATAAGAAGATTTCCTCCGACCCATAATCTTTTTTACCATCTTCAGTTGATAGTGTGCTTTTCCCCCAAGATTTGTTCTTCCTTTGCTTTTTAGGGTAGAAAATAGAAGCACAATGAAAAAGCCATTTTTATTTTCTTTGCTAATCTTTGCTGGTTTGGGAGTAGGTCTCACAATAGATAAGATCTCAAAGCCAATGAATCACTAAGCTCATAAACATCTCCCTCTCTTTCCTTCTGACCAATCCCTTGCTTTGGCAAACTCAAGAGCAGTCTAAGCCCCATTTAAAATGGGCAACCAAGAGTAAACCCAGATGATAATTATGGAAATGTGGTCACAGCATAGGCAGACTTTTCAATTTATCAGGGAATATCAGAAATAGAGACTTTTGTTTGAATTTTTTCCATTTTTAAAGACTGACCAAGAATTTGAATGCTTTGTAAGACAATAAGCACATCCGTCAGGCCAAAGACAGTAGTCCCCTGAAATGGGGTCCAGTGCATAAATTTCTAGCATTATGACCATCTGAAAATAATCCCTGAAGTGCCTTCTTATTTGAACATGGAATGGTTTAGATCATTTAGCGTTAAGATGCTCTTAAAATAACCATCTCCCATACTTCAGTTGACACTGCACTTTCTCGCCAATGTTTTTCTTCCTTTGCTCTTTGGGGTAGAAAATAAAGGCACAATGAAAAAGTGATTTGTTTTATGTTCCTTAATGGTAAAAAATTCAACCACTTTGCCAGGTGTTGGAGATATGGGTAGAAATTGACTACAGAGAGGCAATAAAAGGAAATTTTGGAGGTTAAGGCCAGTATTCTATATCTTGAATGTTGTAATAATATTACAATATTCATCTGTCACAACTCATTGAACTGTACAGCAAAAGAATAAATTTTACTGTGAATAGATTATACTCCAATATAAGATTCCATTACTAACTATACTATTATTCCAAAGAGAAAACAAGTTCTGAACATGATGAATACAGAGACACATGAGAAAGCTGGGACAAAGTCTGATGGTTTGGTTTACAACAAAGTGGTTGATACAATATTGAGACAAGTGGGAAATGTGTACCTTGGAAATAGTCTATCACTTCCAGACAACCATTTATATGAACAAAATAAGGAACACAGAACTATAATGCTATGTAAAATATAAATACAGTGTTAGATTTTAGTAGCACTTACCATGTTTACAAAGCACTTTCAGATACATTCTCTCATGGAATCCCACAGAAACCTATACAATTGCTGATTAGAGAATTATTGGACAAAAAGTTTGAATACCAAGACCAAATCACAAACCTAAGAGATAATTGTGCCAAGTGCTCAGAAACTTCTCTTGAAAAAGCTGTCAAGAATTCTGGATTTTGAAATTCATATATAATATGCATTAAATAGAAACAACTTTGATTATAATTATCTGTGTTCGGGTCTGTCTGTAATTCAAGGGAAAGAACATGCCTTCTTTATTTTCAATTCCAGTATGCGGCACAATGCTGTGAATAGAAAAATCTTTGTGGACTATCATCAATTACTCGATGCTGGACATTTGTTTTGGAGAAGTGACTTTTTATTGCTGGTTGATACAACTAAATTAATATCAAGAAAGTTGCAGTCCATTTAGGATATGAGAGCATAACTGTGGATGCAATTCTGCCTGAAGGAAGGGGAATACTCAGGACCAGATGATATTTTAGGGCCAGTATTATATCCATAAGTATTTAGAGAAAGAGCTTAAAAACAGGAAAAAAGAGAAACTAAAACCAAGGACTTGCAAGCTACCTAAACACGTAACACGGAGACTGCTACACGCTGGTTTTCCTGTCCACATATCACTTAGCTATATTAAAAATTCTTTAGCAAGACTTAATTATTTCATTCTGTCACATGAAACTATTTGTCAAGGTTTGGAAACAACAAAATTATTGAGCTTCCCTCTCCCTTTGAACTGGTTGGAATTAACATCAGTCAAACTACTCACATGGTATAATTCCCCAGATATTTTTCTTTCCCCTATTTTCTTACCTCATAGTCATGTCTAACTGTTGTTTTTCTCATTGCATAAAAGCGTCTCTTGAGTAGATTAACAGTGCAGAGTGAAAAGAAAGGGTCTAGGTCCCTTCCCTTGGTCTGCAAGTTATGAAAGCAGCACTGGGAATGTTTATGAATGCTGCACATTAATTCACTGAAATGGTCATTTAGTTTCTTTTCCAAACACAGGATTTCATCACATTTAATAATAAAGCAACAAGCCATTTTCTGTATATTATAAACCATCAACTTGTAATTATATACTGAAACTTCTATATGAATTCTTTGTGATGATGTAAGATGGTATTGTATAAGTAGACCTTCAGAAGCTCACGATATACCTACAAGATCTATTTACTTTGGGCTAATCATGTTGAAATAGCATCTATTTAAGAGTAACGTCAAAGTTTCTTTTATAAACTTCTATAGATAGATAAATAATCTAGGAGGCTTTTTACTGTTATAAAATTAAGACTGCCTTTCAATGCTTGCTGAAGTTTTGGGACATATTATCCACGTAATGGGCAAAATGTAATCCTAAATTTTTGATTAAAAGACTCTGCATGAAAACAAGCTGTCAAATGGATGGAGAGAAATTAAACTTGACAACAGTAATGCCTACTTTCCCAAATGAAAGCCCAGTTCAAGTTTCTACTCATCCATTTTTCAAAATTTAAAAAAAGCATTTTTCCAACCACCCAAAGATGAGACGCCAACATTTGCATTTCAGTTGAACCTGATGAAGTCAGTATACTTTCAGCTTCAGGCCTGCTCAGAACCCCTGTGAGATGTTTGTTCAATCTAAAAAAATGGCAATGTGACAACATAGTGGGGAAGGAATGAAATGTGGCCTGTGGGGCTCGGTGCTGTGTCCGCACAGCACCTTGGAAAGCCTCATTATCCAGCAGGATGTCTGAATGCCCCAACGTCAGGTCCACGTGCCAAGGCTGCCAAGTGAGTAAGTGGAAGGAGGGCAAAGCATGGAAAGTTGGGAAGCACAGCTGGGAAATGGCATCCTGGCAAATCCAAACCAATACAAAAGAAAAATAAGGTGATCTTTTTGTGTGTGCTTCTTTGTTTGCCTTGCTTTTAATTGTGAATTTCCTACTTTGGGCAAACTAAAATCAGGAAAACCATATATCTGCTTCATGATAAAAACAAGACTGAAATCATAGGCATAGGTGGGTAAGGACAGGCATTTGTTCCATAAAACCTGTGTTGGAATTCTAGCTCTGTAATGACTCTGTCACCGTGTTCTACCTATTAAGCCTCGTAAAATTAACATACTTCAAATTAAAAAAAATGAGTTGATAAGGTTGAAGGGAAAATATACATAAGAATTCTGGCAGAGAGTCTAGCTCATAGCAAATCCTTCATCTAAGAGAGCTGGTATTACAACAGACCTAATCCTCAGGCACCTGTGAGGAGCTGCAGGGAAGGGGAGGAAGGGCATCCTGGTATACTAAGATGAACAGGTGCAGCAGAGCTCAGATTGGTGAAGGTAATGGGTATATTATCTGGTTATATTTACAATGTTAATCTGCCTGTAAAAAGCTATGGATATAATTATATTTATTAGAATAAAGCTAATAGAAAGTGTTTTCTTGTTTGAGAATAAGAAGTATGACTTCAAAGAGTCATACTTCAAAGTTCTGGAATATATATATATATACCTAAAGAATTGTTGTTCCTCAAATTAATCTCCTTAGGAAAATGTATACTTTTTTGATAGTACACAAAATAGTCCTATATTAAAACTGCCTTTAGGGACACTTATAAGGAAAAATATTAACACAAAGCACACTTATACACTCTGTTTGTATGTGACTAAAGACAAAAGACATGAAAGACTATACTCTCCTGGGTTAATGTACAATCGGAGACAGGGAATGGATATGAATAATAGGAGATTATGGAGAATATATAACATTTAATGCTAAAAAATGTTGTAAAAAAGGGAAATAAAACAGACACTACTCAGAGGGTCAAATTTTCTTTCAGAAACTAATGAAAGCTCTGCATTTGCTGAGATTGAATTCAGCATTTGAGCGTAATTATATTCTTGCCTTGCTTGTTAGAACATAACATCTATCTGTTTTAATAAGGACAACACAGGACATCTGCTTGGCCTCCCATTTACTGGTCTTGTCACATATATTTTTATTATGATAAAAAGCATTCACATCAAAATGCCTAACTATCATAGTAATAAATATATAATAATCACTTATATGTGGACTGAACCTTGAGGTATATAAAATGTCATCTTCCGATTTACATGGGTTTTTAAAAATATGGGCTGATATCCAGTCATGGGAATGTATAATGTATTTATCACAGAGCATAATACAAAGGAAGAAAGGAAGAAAAGAAAGAGAAAGAAAAAGAAAGAGAGAAAGAGAAAAAGAAGAAGGAAGGGAAGGAGGGAAGAGATAACTTAGTAACTAAATTCAAGTTTTATTTCCTTAACTAAATTAATTTCCTTCCTGATCTTCCCTATCCTAAAATACTTAACACATTTTATTATTGCTTGCTAGACTAGTTCACTCTTCTGCTCCCCACACTAAGCTCCAACTGAACATTGTTTTCTTCGTGCCTAAAACAGTGTCTTCGCAAAGTAAGAATTCAATGATTTATTGAATACATACTTGCAAACATTAATATTTTACTTAAACACGTACACTAAACAAAGTAAGAATTTTCTTAAAATTTCTGCTCTTACAGATCTCATGGAATGAAGATGACAAATACAGATATTACAAAAGCTATTAAAATTATAGTTAAAACAGGAACTGTTAGGCATTAATCGGGCTATTCTATTAATTCTGTAACAGAGAAATAATTCAAAGACTAATTCTGTCATAGGGATTGGGGTTGGCCAAGAGCTATGTTAAATTATCTCATAACAAAAATTCCTGAAAATACTTTGAAAATTTTCCGTGTATCATTCAAATAGTGATGTAACCAAAGATTTGCCCTTTTATTTTTTAGAACTATTCACTGTGTCTATCCTGTGTCTATATCTATCACTCTGTCTAAGTTAACTGTGGTGTTTTGTTTTAATCAAGCATGTTTTTTTTATTTTATCAGAAAAAAAAACCCTGTGGTAATATTTAAATTTGAAATGGGCTCAGGAGAAAAAACACCAATATACTAGCATTTTTTGTTTGCTATTATTCACTTAGGGCAAAATTCTATTTTAGAAACTCTTTTTTTTCCTCCAATATGAAAACCTATATTGGCAAAAGCAATAGTTTTATTTTGATGCTAGCATGAAGAAACTTGATTTTTTGAAAAGATGTACAAAAATGAAAGTGAACAATGCACAAAATAACCACCTATTAATAATATAAGTTGTTTAATGTATTTCTATTTTTTATAATTTCTCATAAAACAAAAGAACAAATGATCATTTGTTCTGTGATTTTCTTATGATTAAACTTTTAGAAACACTCTCCATGAAATATAGAATAGTCAAACTCATAAGCAAAGATAGTTATTCTGACAGGGTTTCCTCTACAGTGCTGCCATTATTTACTGCAGATAAAACTATAAAAACACCGTATAGGCCCGTTCCAGGGATATTTCTGTCACGCCCCTGAAACTTACAACATATGGGGTAAATAATCTTAGGACATACAAATATCCCATGTAAATGTCACTGACGTGTCAAGCAACAGGTAAAGTATGTGCCACGTTAATAACAGTTCCATTGCATAGTTAAACTGAACATGAATGACTGTTTTACACAGTGTGGACATAAAGTTCGTGTGCAATTTACTATGTTAGGCTATTTTAAATCACACATGAACTTTATGTCCACCCTTTATATACATTAAAATAAGAACAAACTATGAGAAATTCTTGAAAATTTAATGTCAATCATTGTATCAGCTAAGTTCCTTATAGCATAGCTTTGCTTCTAATTCTTCTACAGATTATTAGCAAGTCAAACATGTCATTAAAAATTTCACACCAGAAAATTTCACACCATATTTAATCTCATTTAGGTTTAGAGATAACCCTTGTACTATTTTCTTCGTTCCACTCCTTTTCTTTCTTTCCTAAATTCCTCAAAAAAGAGCTCTAAAAATGTTGAGAGAATGAAAGGAAAAGACATTTTAAAATGTCATCTGCACATCTACCTCTTCACATGTGCCTACATTTCTTGCTGTAAGTATCTCAAGAGTAAGTGCATTGTTTTAACGATGTCTACTGTTTGGCTCCAGTTTGAATGGAATCATTCCAAGCTTCGTCTATGGTAATAGGGAAAAATGACACAAATTTTCTGTAGTTACTTCTTAGTAATGGGTATTCTAAATAGTTAAATAGCACACATATAAATAGACTAGCATAATACAGAAAGTTATTAGCTTTTGACATCTAAATTGTGGCCCTGACCCCAAGGTGAAAGAAATGTCTTCGTCACCTTATTGAGAAGGATAAACAGTAGCCATTCTTTTCTTCATAGTCATTTTGTGAATACTTCAGAATAAGACATAGGTTGAATATTTTTTTTAATAAGATTCTTCTCTGTTCCCTTAGACAACTGAGGGCAGGTAAAATATTTTCAAAATCTGCAGAATACTCAATGTGCATATGCCAACTTGATTAAACATATGGAATACATACTTGGAGAAAAGCCAACTGGCGACCTGCTTGAGTAATCTAAACACCCAAGCTGAGAGAGGTTAACATATGAAGATCAGCTTTGTACTTTGAAGTTTTCTGGTCTTCATTTTGCCTAATTAAGACAAGATTTAATAATCAAACCACTGTACAAACATGTACCCCAATGTATAGGTTTGGTTCTAATTTTGGGAAGAATTCTTAACAGATTCCAAGGAATCAGCTCCACATGGGAAAAGGTCTCTGATAAGATTTGCTATTCTCATGGCTAAAATGCAAATGCTTGTTTTTCATCTTAGTTTTATCCATGTGACTGAGGTTAGAATCTGCTTGTCAAAATCTCTAACATGCTACTAAAAGAGAAAGATTTTGACCATTAGCATACCATATGGCAACTCTAGGTCATAAAAAACTGTATTCTAAAATATTCTTAAAGGTATTCATCAAAATCATTAGTAGACCATGATGTTAAATATATATATATTTATATATATATATTTTACTATGGGTAAATTAGGTAAATTTGTATATATATATACACAAATACATATAGTAGAATATATATACATTCTACACATAGTGGGAATATATATGTGCAGAATGTATATGTATTCTATATATATATATAGAATTGATTTTCCAGATCAAAATATTATGAGGCAGAAAGTAGGACTCCTAATCTTCCCTCTCAAATAAATTTCACATACTAGACACTGACAATTTTTTAGGAATAACTAGTGTTTTTAATTTGTGGTGATAGACCACAAAACAAACCAACCAGCCTCGTCTACCATAGCACAGTAAGCACATGCAGAGTCACATCGAAGTCAGTGAATATCATTCCATTAGTTGGAGAAGGAAATTGATTCCCTCTGATAAGACTGATCTCATACAAAATAACTTGATACAAAATAATGTGATAAATTTTGAGAAATGCTGTAGCATTCATCTAAAGATACAGAAAGTGTCCTCAATGCACAGTGAAAGAAGGTCAAAAAGACAGTTGTCACTGTCAGTCATTCTGCCTCCAACATTCTGATCCTACACATACATAGGTCATCTCTGAGAGCAACATAGGATAGAGTTGGAGCCTGGCTCTACTTTGCTAAAATGGAGGTCAAGAGATGTGTTGCTAAACAACTCCAGCAACACTAACAACACTTCTATTACATGCTGACGAGCCTCCCTCTAGCCCTTAGAAAGACTAGGATTTATTTTAGGTTTTGTTTGTTTGTTCTTATATCACAATACAACAAATTATTTGATTACTAAACCAAGCTTTACCTATCTGTTTAACAGTGAACAGTACATCATTTTGCAATAGAATTCCTCTTCTCCCTCTTTAACATACTTGTAAGTGACACAGTACAAAGGAGAGGGCATAGAAACTTAATATGTAGGGCTTTAATATTTTTCAAGAATTTTCTACAAATGAAAAGACTATGCTTTTGTAAACCTACCATGGCAGAGAGCAATGGCAAAACTACAGACAGGTTCTTAAATATAATTTTGCTTACAAATTCATAGAGAATGCTTTACTGGCCCATCTGATATCACTCTACTAAAATCACTGTTTCTTTGTGGTTGTCTCAGTAGGAGAGCTCCTAAGGATGTGGTGCGATACAGACATTTGCTGTCCATTTCAGCCACAGTTAAGACTGCCAGAAAGAAAATATCACAAGTTTCTCAGAAACTGCTTCAATCCCTTTTTGAAATGAAAAAAACTAAAAAATAAATGTAACATAAATATATATGAGCTTTTTGACATGTCAAACCCACTGCATCTAACTCTGCCTCAAAATTTGCTGTAATACTAAAAAATAAGACTCCATACCTGTGTGCCTATGTGTGCTTGAGTATTAACATGGGTAGTCAGTCACAAAAGACCTTGTGAGGTCTTAAAGATTAATCTCTTCTTTATTGCAAACACTTTGTGAACGTCATGAATTAAGTATCAGTAAAGACACTGATAGTGGGATGGTGTCTGTGAGCCCAGAGAGCAATGCTAGGATCATAATATTTTTGCTCTGGCTCATATCTCCATTCTCTTATAGACCCATAACAATGAAGAGATTCCCCAATTTCCAAATCAGTGGTGATGACGATTTGACTTGGTTTGTGGGCTTACTTTGTTCATGTGGATCTGCTGCTGGTATTGCTTCTGCTTCTCCAAGAATTGCTGGTGTTGCTGCTGAATGACCAGCTGAGCCAATGTGCTCTGAGGCAAAGGTGCAGATTGGGTTCGATTCAGGGGTCTGTGACGGGGCAATTTATGGGTACCTCTAATGCCTGGTGAAATTCTCTCTTTTGCTGCCAACGGAGATTGAGGATGTAAGGAGACTCCACCTAAAAAATAATAGATATGTGATATATGTGCATGTGTGTGTGTAACACAGATATGCCAAATACATAAGCACACTCCTAACTCTAAGAAAAGGCAAGAAGCCAAAGAAAATAGACATATGGGATAAACTATATGAAAAGTAGTTATATCACCATGCTAGCACGAAAGATGGCTAGGCTTGGGTGGGGGAAGGCTGACGTGCCAAAGCACTGGACATCTACATGCCTGACAATGTGACTCACCACAGTCTAATCTGGTATGAATAAAAGTTAAATGAGGCAAACGTCCCCCTCTAATTGAGCTGGAGGAATAAATATGGACAATAGCCTTTCCCACAGTACCAGGTGTCAGGAAAACCCGGCATGGCACTGTAAATCTTTAAATTTATTAGTCTTGAGTAAAAGAGACATTACATTGGATCACTGACAATAAAAGCCTTTAAATGACTTGCAAATTGTGCCATTATTAATTACCAGCTACAAGAAGCTTCTGCTGTCGCATTTGTTCTTTCAATAATAAATGCTGCAGGAGAGCCTGGTGGCTGCTGTTGGGTTTTCCCTCTAAAGCCACATGAGGATGGCTTGACGATGCTGGGATGCTGCCCCCGTACTGCCCAGGTAGAGGAACTCCTTGTCTGAGAGTCTGTGTTTCACACTTCTGCTTTTCTTTGAGTGAATTTGAAGCCTGCTTCAAGAAATAACAAAAGATGTTAATCTTCTTTCATCCATGTGAGTCATTAGGTCCCTATGTCATTAGATGGGTTTCTTTAGCCATAATTTCCCAAAACACAAACCCCCATCTTATCCGATGGCTGAGTTGGCAAATGGATAACAGTGTGTCTTTTAAACTAAGTGAATTAACAAAGAAAAAATAAAAATAGGGTTGAAGCACTGAGGCAATTTAGTACTAAGGATCACTTACTGTCTAAAAATTATTTTTTAAATATTTGAAGTGGTGTTAGATACAAAATTTTACTTAGACAAAAAGAATGAATCAAAGGATCTATTGTGCATCATCATGAGGATAGTTAATGACAATACACTGTATATGTAAAAAGTTCTAAGGGTATATTTAAAGTTTTCTCACCACAAAAAAAGATACATGAGATAATGCATATGAGATAACTCATGATGATGTATATTCAGTTTACATCATTCCACAATGTATACACATATGTTGTGTATAGAAGAACCCACAACTTTACTATGTAAATTAAAAAAATAACAAGTTAACTGATGACTTAATGCTGAGCCTCAGAGTCAAAGCGCTCTATAATGTCTTATTTGACAATGTGTATGTTGCTTTCTTGGCATTATTATTGCTAATATTGCTTGATATTTTGATGCAATAATCGTCTGTTCTCTTTTCTGAATGTATTTATCTTCGTTCATTCTTTACGTGGTTTTGTTTCTAGTCCTTACCTTAAACATTGTTATTGTTATTGAATTTTAAGCCTTTTAAATTCTCTGAAGGCAAAAAGTGGAATCCTAATTAACACATGTATATGTAAAAATAAAAAACAAACAAACAAACAAAAATGATGCTAATTTTAGGCTTAGTAAGTGAAAAGTTTATTTCTAAAATATTTTAAAATATACTTCTTAAGTAAAAGATATACTAGAAAGGTAAAATTTATTCAAATAGATTAAAGACCGTATCACAAGGATTAAGAAGGTGGAAAAAAACGGTCTGTAAGTCTGGAGTTGCAAACCAAAGGAACAATTCATCCTTTCTCTACATGTCCTTTAACAAGTTTACAGAGCTGGAAGTTTCCAATGTTTAATTTTTAATAAAAAATTTTAAAAATAACTCAATGAAAGGAGTGATAAAATATATAGGAATTTGATTTAAACTTGTATTTTATATTAATTCATAACAGATCTTCAAATCTCTAAATATTAAAAATGACACTCCAGATATTTTATACAATAAACTACAAGTGAAATAAGATATCAAATAAAAATGCTATTAAGAACTTGAAAGGTATGATAACACAGTAATAAGGCAATAATAATATCATCAATAGCAATAATGAATTATTCTATTCAAAGAATTTAATGAATGGTAGTCATTTTGGTATTAAAGGCAGGAGTCTAATACCTCAAAATTATGTGGCATGTTTCTTTTCAAAACTCATGTTTCATCTTTCAAAATTGCTGTGCACCAGGGAAGCAAAGCAATTTTCAGCAATGGAGAAATTGAAGGACAAAGAGGTAAATTGCTTGTCTGAGTCACAGAGCAAGTCAATGTAATATTTAATTTAGAAGTGATTCTTTGTCCTGGCTTCTTTTCCTTAAAATTTCCTAGTAGTCAGTGGGGAAATGGAATATTAGAGATCCCTTTGCCAAAGCAATGCTAAACTTGAAAAATTAATTGTGATGGCCTCATCCACACCAAAATGGAAGCAAAAAAAAAAAAAAAAACTTGAATCCAAACCACATTGGTTTATTCATCCAATGGTACCAAATTGTATTACCATAGAAATATTAAATGGTCTGGCTTTAGTACTTGGTCCTCTGGGAAAATATTTTCTCTGACCACATTAAATGTGGTGCATTTGTGAGTTAACATGGAAGAGTGGCTTAAAACAAGCAAATTTACTGAAAATAAAATGCCTATTTATGTGTCATAAAAAATGTTTAGGTTAGTATTTACTTATCATTAGATGAGACAGGAAAAATAATAGAAGAAAAAATAAATTTTTATATGTAATAATTTAAAATAATATTCATTAATACTCATTTCTAGTTTCATTCCTAACTCCTTTTTCTTTTAATTCACTAGACCCAATTATTTACAGATGCTTCATGTGGATTTTCAAGGACAGCTGAATTTAGGATTTTCAAGCCTTTCTTTTTCAATCCCTTGATATAAAACAGCATTCAAGTTTTACTTTCTCCTCACTGGTCTAAGGTCACAGGATCACATGAAATAACACTCTATTAAAAACACCGGAAATAATAATATAGGAGATATAATAAAATACCTGTGATGGATTTTATAGTATGTGTTGAACATACGTGAAATTTGACACCCTAGACTCAGCAAAAGGCTTGATGTTAATGATTGGCCAAATTGGTGACAGAGGTGAGAATAAATTTCTCTTTAAACCTAATGTGTCCCATGACCTCTGAAGAGATACAATTTTCTACTACCATTTCATAGACGAATTATTCTGGGTAAAGCTCACAAATCTTTTACAATAACTAAAGCTGATATTATTTTAGGAAAAATTAATATAATATTTACTGCTATCTTCTGCTAATGACAATTACCTCTAAAATAGACAATTGTAGTTGTCCAGATTTTTATTCTAATTGATTCACTTTAAATCTTTTGGGAATACTCTAAAATTGTTCTTAGAGAGTTTTTCCAGATATGTATTCTTCAATACCACAGGGTCAATAACTTAAATTCTTAAAATAAAGTGATTCACGAAATGAGCTCTATAAACACACGCTGCTGTATTTCAGAAGCTGCACCGCTCCATCCTGCCAGGGTTTTGTTCCAGGTCTGCTACTTACTGGCTCTATGATCTTGGGCTTTTAAACTCTCCAAGTCTCCACTGCTGCTTCTGTAAAAATGTGGGCTGTAATCTGGTCACGGGACAGATGTGTGGAGCTACTAAAATAATATATCTGGAAAAGGCTTTCTTTTTAAAGCTATATGTCATTATACAAATGATAGTTATTATTTTTATGTATGATTATGTGAACCAATATAATCCTATGATTTGAAATTAAACTGAACATCTTTGAACAATGCATAAAAAGCAAACAGGGAAGGAAAAGCTTATTCTACAATGTTTTTCTCAGGAATAAATACATAAGAAATGAAAAGGTGCTCCCTGTGAAAATATCACATGGGCTGGTCTAGGCTGATGCTGCACAATGACTTACATTGAGCTGGGATGACACTGCTGGAAGCCCCAAGGTAATGTTGGGCAAAGAAGGAGAGGTATAAAGACTTAGCAGGTTCATGGAATCTTCATGAATTAGAATGCGTTGCTGTGAAACCATTTGCTGTTCAAAAAAAACAGAGTCTGAAATTATCAATTTTACTATAAAACATTCACATTTCAGTTATTTTACCATAACTTTACAAAAGATTTAAATGTTTATTTTATGACTTTTGTATACAAGAATTATAATGTAAAAATTCAATACAAATTTTCTTCCTCAGACACAGTTATAAAATGTGAAGGACTCCTATCTTCATTTATAAAATTCTGGTTTTATGGAATATAACCAGCATGTCTGTCATTGAATAGTAAGGTACAACAATCAGAGTAGTTCAGATTAGTATATATGCTTCTATTGTAATATTGATTAAAAAATGTATCTAATAATGCCACAGACATTATCTTCATCTGATCTTCATTTAATGCCATTTTACTGATGGGAAAATCCACACAAGAAAATCTTAGATTAAATATTATCATATTGGGCTTCCATAGTAATCACATCTCTTTTAATATAAAAATTTATGAATAGACAATCCTGTGTGGTGTAGTTTTTAGATCATTCATATTCAGATACTAAAGTAAATGTTAAAATGTTATGAGTTCCCTATGCCACAATAGCCTTCATTTACACTGAAATACCCGGAACATTTTGGCATTGCAGTGCTTTTTACAACAACTACCATTTTTTAATCCATTACTAAGAGTCATGTTTTCCCACATGTGGCCTAATATGGTTGCTTGAATTACATTTTCTGTTTAACTCTTGCTTCCCTCCCAGAACTTTTATACAATAAGAGTTACAAAGGTCTTATTAGACTAGGGAACTCTGGCCTGATATGGTCCCCAAGGGAACAACATCCCTGAAAAAGAATACTCCATGTAACAGTATGACACAGTGACTGCTTTCTTCCCAAACAAAAAGCATATGGGACTCCAATAATAGACCACCTCCAGGAGGGATATTGCACACACGGGCTTTGACTAAAGTAAATATAATAACTTGTCAAGCATGTTTGGGGGAGCTGTAGATTTTCCCCTGGACAAACCTGGGATATCAATTAACTGAGGAAAATATCATGTGCTAATACAATGCAACCTCAGAATGTCACTGAAGAGTGATGTGCCACCAAAACACAGGATGTTATTCCAAAACATCATCTCAATCATATGTTTGTTTGGAGATGAGTCCTTGTCTTAACATGAGAAGAGCAGAGGTTAAATGTAGCGTTTTCTCATTGCGACTTGGAACTCCAATCTAACTCAGATTTTGTTTGTCCTTAAAAGAGCATGCCAGATATTTGTGCAAGCAAATTAAGAGACATACTGAAACCAACAGCATTACGGTGACTTTATATGCAACCCTGTACAAAGTTAAAAGTTATCTGAAACACCACAGGATGAAGATGGTTGGAAAAGATTTTAAAATTACAATGCGTAAGACTGCAATTTTATTTTAGGAGCTACTAGCCATAGTTGCATATTTGATCAAAATAAAAAGGCAAACTGCTCTTTTGCTTATACGAGTAAGCTGTTAACATAAATTTTAATTATAGAATATATACCTGAACAAGAACAAAAGGAATGTATAAGGAAGTGAAAATATTTTAACTAGCTTTTTGCAAGGAAATAGTAACTTTAAAGAAAAGGATATTCCATCCATTTATCTATATTCATAAAAGAGAAAATCAATGTGGAAAAATAAACACTTAAAATAATGTATAATTATGTAAGGTTCTATCTGCTTCCTATAGCTCTGAGATTTGACATGTACTGTGAGAATGACATCCCAGAATACCATAGACCTCACAAAAGAGTTTTTCTCTGTTTCTCAAAGAGAATTTCTGTGATATCCTCCCACCTCATCACAGGAAGCAGACTAACACTAAAATGAGAGAGAGATTTCTTCTCAGATGTTATAACGGTGGCAGCATGCTGACTTATCACACTGGCTTTGACTAAAGTGAAGGAATTTGGGAATATTCTTACTCTGGAATTGCAGACCCCCACAGTTTCATCTACAAATTAAATGGCTTCATGTTCTGCAGCAATGCATTGATTTCCAGCACCTACTATGTTCCAAGCCCTGTGCCATGCAGTTTGTGGAGCTCACACAGGCACTCTCAAAAGCTACCATTATGGTCATGTTGTAGATGAAGATACTGAGTGACTTCGCAATTCCACTTCCCCCACGGGCCAACGATGAAACATTTAAATTAACCAAGGCAAAAGGATTTGTTCTCAGGTGTTTGCTACAGAACATACACACCATTCTGCAGGCACTGCTGGGGCACAGGAGAACCCCAAAGAAGTACAGAGAACAGTTGCAGCTCAGAGGAGAAAAGCAAGCATAGAAAGGAAGGAAGGAGTGCAACTGGGAGCCCTGGTGACTCTGCAGACAAGGAGATGTTCAAGTTACGGAGGCAAGTCCTGTGGCAGCAAGGAAGGTTCTGTGTCCCCATGTCGACTGGGTAGAGCTGGCTCTTCCCGAAGACACTAATGGGCATAATATCACATCACAGAAATTTCAGGGACTTGGTCATTGCTTAGCTTACCTCCTTTGATTACAGATAAACCATTTTCTACCAAGTACCTTCTTTAATATGACTTTTTGTGAAGAGCAGTCTATCTGTTGCAGGTTAATGTCCCTTTATTAACCCTGCTGTGGCATCCTATGCTGAGAATTGAGTGCACACACAATTGAAACCCGGACTAACAGGTTGTCAGGAAGAATCATCCCCCCAGAAGATGAAGGGTCCTGACCAGGATTCCCTCCAGGCTGGGAAGTCACCCCACCTTAGGATTATGGAGAGCTCACAAGCATTTTCAGACAAAGCCAGGATTTCTCCAGTGAGCAGTTTTGAAACCAATCCAGTCCTGAAATCAGCGTTTTTCTATGACACCAATATTTCACAGCTTAGAACATGGGAAAGATGGTTTTAATCTGAAAAAATGTTTAAAACCAGAAAATTTTATTGTGGTTAGTAAAATGGAAATATTAAATGAATGAATGGCTATTACTTGGCCTGCACAAAACAATGAGAAAATCCTCTATGTCAGATTAATGGCGTTAGATGAGAGATGTACAGAGGCGTCCTAAATTGACATCCTAGTAAGATGCACAGAAAAGTACAGAACTAACTCCAATGGCTTTGATAATCATTATAATTAGAGTAGAGTTAAAATACTTTGATGGCATAGAGAAGGGTGTCAATTTTAAACCAGATTTTGATAGATAACTAGCATTCACCAGAAAGAGCATAATGCTGAGTCAGGGCATAAGAACTGGACCAGTAACTGGGGTATGGGGCCCCTACTCGCATTTTATTGTTATTTTTCTCAGAGATGGGCTTTTAACTCTTAACTCCAGGCTGGAGCACAGTAACACAATCACAGCTCACTGTAGCCCCGAGCTCAAATGATCCCTCAAACTCCCAAGTCGCTGGGATTATCAGTGTAAGCCAGTGTACACAACTCAAATTTTCATTTAATTTCTTTTCTCACTATAATATCAATGAAAATGATATCTTATAGATAATATTTTGCAACTTAGCTCAATAAAATGCACGAAGACTGAAAAAATTTGTTTTTCAACAGAGCTATTTTTATAGGCATTAAAATTAAGAAGCTACTGGTTTCAATTAAAAGATTCCGACTCTCTTCCAAAATGGACATTGTAAAAAATTTGAAAAAAATTGACAACGTCAAATTTTACGGCAATTTAGAAAGGTAAAAACTCTCACATATTGCTGGTGGGACTATAGACATGCACAGAAATTCTGGTGAATAATTCAGCGCTATAAACCAAGATAATTATACTATATGCCATGACCCAGTGATTCCCCTGCTAGGAATTATAACAGTAAAAAATTCTGTGACTAAGCTGTAGGGTGATGTTCATGGGTATATACTGAAGCACTTTCTGGTGATGGGTGGGGACTAAAGGCCACCAGGACATCTATTTGGGAAACAAGTACGTAAAATAGAGAAGCATCCAAGATGGATTTTTGTGGTAATTAAAAGCAAACAATTATATTTGTGGATTCACAAAGATATGAATGGATCCTAATACATGTGCTTAGTGATAAAATAAAAAGAGTGAGACTAATATTTCTTTGGTCATTTATATCCACTAAAATTCATGGGCATAAAGGTATATGTGTGTGTGTGTGTGTGTATATAAGATATATATAAGAAATATAAATATATATAATATATTATGCATATATGATGTAAGAATCCATATAGACCAGTGGTTCTCAAGCTGTGGGTCATGACCCCTTTGGGGGTCGAATGACCCTTTCACAGGGGTCACCTAAATACATCCTGCATATCAGATATTTACATTACAACTCACAACAGTAGCAAAATTACAGTTGAACTAGCAATGAAAATAATTTTATGGTTGGGGGTCACCACAACATGAGGAACTGTATTAAAGGGTCGTGGCATTAGGAAGGTTGAGAACCACTGATATAGACAAAAACACAGAAGAGAATGACTGCCTACGGAGGCAAGGAAAATAGAAGTAGGTAAAGGGATACGGAAAAAAGAAGAAAGAAAAAAGGGGAGAGAGTAAGGGAAGGAAAAAAAAATAAATGAATACCTTTCTCACTATTAAGAAGACAAAGTAGTGAACTGGTGATGCTTGACAGAATACTAGTCATGTGAATAATTGCCTGCTGTTTAAGCAGCTCACAGGAAAAGCAAATGTAGAGTTTTCAGTTTATCGTATGTTTAAAATTATCTCAATATGCATAAGAATCAGAAAAAGGGAAAAAAAATACAGAGTTTTGATGAAAAGCAGTCTGAACTAGTGAAAAGAAATTTGGCCCAAGCATTTGACATTTGAGGGCTCCTCCTTTCTGGCTTGTGATTCTGGGCAGCAACCTACCTTCCCTGGACTCACATCCTTCAGCTCAGACTGAAGCCCCCCTGACTAGCTCTATCATGTAACATCCGTGTCTATCTGAATGGCATCCAGGAAGGCACAGTCATAAGCTTCAATAGATTTTGGCTTTAAAAGGTTCCAAATTCCCAAATCTAGAAAATCTTAAAAAAAAAGAGAGCCATGTTAAGAGAAAAAAAATTATAATTATTTAATATTTACTTATAGCTCTCATAATATTTTTCAAGATTATTTATTTTTTCTATACTCGTTCAGATAACTGATAGAAAATTAAAATCTCCATGTAATTAAAATAGAAAATCGTTTAGGCAATAGAAGTTTCTTACTTTTAATTCTTACTGGACACCCATGATGTTATTACTATGAAATAGCTGGGAGACAAAAAAAAAATCATTTGACAGAATTTGCTTGGCATTTACAAAGGCATCGATGTTTTGTTAAAGATCTTGCTTTACAATATTGACTCATGTTATTCCCAGTAAACGATTTTTTTTGTTATAGCAACGTCCTTTCCCTGAGGGGGGAAAAAGTGTTTTATTTGCTGCCATCAAATACCCTGGCTCTCCACCCACTCAGAAGGGAGTATAACATTTACAGCAAATGTCACAACAACTGTTATGAAACAATAGGCGGATGAGTCATGTGAGACTGCGGCAAAACAAGTGACGTTTCAGATGATTTTAGAACACTTAACCTTATTATTAGAATCCTTTTTAAAATCATTTATATCTGTTGGGAAAAATTATTTAAAATATAACATAGCAGAGACAGCCACTAATGTTCAACTAGAAATAAACCAGCAGCTTGGCTACTTCTAAAATAAGCTATCAAATAAATCTACTGAATCTAAAGTAATGGTGTTGATATCCACGGAAACATATTTGAACCCACAGGTCCACAGTATTAACAATAAAGTAACTAGATAGGTAAAGACATCTTTGACTGGAGTTGGAAATAGAAACCCTGGAGGTTTCAGCTCCCCAACCAAGTTTACAAATGAGTAAAGCGAGTAGCTCCAACTATCTGAGTTCTGGGACCGAGCATATGCGAGAAATAGAGGGAATGGAACAGAAGTGGTCAGAGCAGATGGAGACTCAGTCTCACATGAGAGTTGCTGGCTTGAAGACAAACATGCTAATGAGTTTTCCCTACTAGGAGTCAGCAATCGACAATAACAACAAAAAATGAACTTGCTCTGAACTTCACAATATACCACCTGCCTTCCAAACACTGATTCCTAACATCACAGCTATTGGCATTGGTGTTACAGTACTACCTTTTCCTAGATCAGAAATCTAAGGGTCCAGGGAAGTATGGCAACTTGACCAATGATGACAGCGTCATTGGTTTTGGAGCCAGGTTCATGCTGAGTCTTCTGAATGGAACGCCCATACGTTCCACTACATTGTGCTATTTCTTGAGAAGAGACTTATGAGTAAATTCTCCTACTTCTTTCTTCTCTTTATCTAAATTAGGCAGGACATGTGAGTTACAAGACAGAAAATTTTGTTTTCATCTAGGGCTCAAGATCTTTAGATACATCCATGCTTTCCTATTTTCTAAGCAGCAAAAAGAAAATAATCCCATTCATTTACCTGGGCTCTAAAAGAATTGAGTGACAAGCTTTTCGACTTCCAGGTCATAAAACAAAGAATTTATACAAATATACACCGGAATACCATTTTAAAATGAAAACTCACCTGTATTGCATAAACAAAAATAGTAGAATAAGCCTATTTTATAAATGGTGAAATATGAAACTAAGTTTTTGAGAGTGTGATGATGTAAATAATTCATAGCCCCCAAATATTTCTGTTTCTATGAAATCATACAGTTATTAATCTTACAAGACATCTGTTATGGTCACACTACATTCTAAATAATGGTCAAGCAAAAGAATATTTTTCTCTCTTTTCCCCAGTTTAGATGGAAGCATTTAGTTGTGACAAAGCGAGGGCATTGATTTGCTGATGGTGTCGGTCTGAATTCCACTGTCTCCTCACCTAACCAGACTGAATTATGCTACAGAGCTCTGTAAATGCAATACAGCAGAAAGCCACATGTTAGCCATCAGGGTTGCATTTTCTGTTCTGGGCCACAGAGAGGCTACCCATCAGTGCATAAAGGTCTGCCCACCTGGCCTTTTGGATCATAGTTCAGGCACACAATTAATTCATTATGATGTAAGTCACTGCTTGCTTTTGAACTAGTCTTTCCAGCTCTAGAGGTGAATGTCCCGTCACTGACCTGAAGAAATACCTCTACCCTTTTAAACCCCATTAAATCACATTTCCTTCTGTTTTGTTTTGTTTTTCTTTTTTTAATGGTTAGGGTGGAAAGAACGGTTTGTAGTGACAGAATTTGTTCAACAATTAGCTGAAAAACTCTGGCATCTAAACAGATAACTTGTGACAGTTAAGGTTGTAAGAATATAAAACAGATTAAAACAATAAAAACTAACTCCTTTAATTTATATTTATATTTGTATATGCTGATATAAATTTTTATATATATAAAATTTATATATATGTATAAATTTAAAGATTGAGTTACCACACAATATGCAACATTACATTACATTTAATTTAATAGGTCATAAAGGCTTGGAAGTTTTCTTTTTATTTCCAATATCATCAAGGTGTATTTCTTGGTAGTTCTGATATGCTGTCCTGAGTATCACATGCACATGGATGTGTATCTATAATGAGAAGGAATCCATGGATCTTCTTCTTTAGTAACTATCAAGTCATAATCTCCCCCTTCCTCTCTTCTGAAAGGTAATCATCACACTAAATTTTGTGTTTATCATGCTGATCTTTTTAAAGTATACTTTTACTACATATTCTCAAACAAAATATGATGTTGCTGTTTCTTAACTTAATAAAATATTACCATGCTATAAGTGGTCTTTTGAACCTTACTGCATTGACAGAGTATTTCTACATGCTGCTGGGTGTAAATTTAGTGTGTCATTTTCATTTTCTAAAGGCACAAAATCCATCCAGGGACTGATCTTAGAATCTCTACAACTACTAAGAATCACATTCTTTAAACTGAGGTATAATAGAAATCTAAAGTTTTAAAAATATTTGGGCTAAGTTTTTCTTTTCTTGGGAATTGATTCAAGGGTTATAGAACTGGCCAATATTGAGATATAATAGCACTAACCAAAAGACATCACATACAACCAGTAGACCAATAATCTCACTTATATTTCTGGTCACAAAAGGTACACAAGAAGTGTTTTTTCCATTTTCTTCATGTTTTTAAAAGAAAAATAGAAGGAGGGGCAACAAGATGTTGAGAAGAAGAAAAAGACGACAGACCTAGAGATAATATAGAGGTGTGGGTTACTGTTCTTCAAAGAGCTGAAAGGGGGTCATAAGTGAGAACATCGATCTATTCTTTTCATGTTCCTTGGAAAATTATGTGAGAGAAACTTTTGAAATCTAGCAGGAAGATCTATTCCTCTAGAGAGAATTTAAACTTGGTTTTTGTAGATAGCTGTGGGGACTAAAATTATGGGGCTAGCTCATGGTTACAACTTTCAGGCAGAGACTCCACCTTTTGTTGTGCTCCATGTGAAGATACTGGGAGTGGGAGAAGCAACTCACCGATGTAGCATAGATATGGGCCTTTAGATCCTGCTAAGTGTTTTGGAGGGTCTCCTATTAGATTATCCTCCTTGGTCAGTACTAAGCTTTATCTTCTATCTCCTGAGTTACAAAAGACCCTAAAAATCAAAGCTCAAATTAAAGTATACAAATGTTCTCAGAGCAAAATTGACTTCACTGGCCTCAGTCCTTCATTTTATAAGGGATAACCTGAGTTTCTGGTTTCATTTGTATTTTGGCCTGATGATTTCTAATTTACAAATATTTGCTACATACATATGTATATGTATGCCATTTGTAAGACATACGTGAAGTCCCAGAGTGACAGATATGTTGGCATAATATGTAGGCATATATCTACCAGTCAAGATAACTATAAATCAACTGGACTTCTTCAGGATACAGTGAAGCAAGCTCCCCATCAGTGTAAACATTATTATAGAGGTTGGATAATCACATAGCAGGAAAACTACAATGCTGATCCAAGAATCACCATTGATCTGCCCTTTCTATCCCTTACTGCCTGAGGCACCATGATTCTATAAAATACAAATGAAGGAGGACGTCACAGTTACATATGAGGAGTTATCACTCAAGTGCTCCCTGCATAGAGCAAGTAATGATGAAGAAGGCATTATAATGACAGACAGGAAAAAATAAAGGCTTTCAGTCAATGGATGGTGACTTCAAGAACCGCTGATTCCATGAGTGGCTATTTTCAGACTGGTGTTTGCTTAGCTTAATACAGAAGCTGAAACTACATGCATTCTTGCTGACTTCCATATTTACTTTCCTCTTAGTCTTATGTCACTGGTTGCAATAAATCATGTGTTACTTTAAACTAATTTCCTTTAAAATGTCATTTATTTTGCATATTTTGTCCATATTTATATGCCCATTACCAGGTAAAATGCATATAGAAGATGCTCAAGAAATGTTTGCTCCCTGAAGCTCTGTATCCTTTAACTACAGTGCTCTGGTTATTTTTCATTACTCTTCAGTTCAAATGGATAAAACTCACCTTGCTGTTCTTCTGAGATATTTGCAGGAAATTATTTTTACTTACTGATGGGTCTCTTCCCATCAGAATAACCAATAACTAAGCAGAAGGACTAGTAAACTGTCTAACTATTGGGCAGGGTACATATGGGATGACTAAGAATGAGTTATTTAAGGATAATATTGCAATATTTTTCCAACCTGACAGCCATCCAAACATCCCTGATTGTCTTACTAATAAATAAGATCAAATTTACTTAAGTCCTCATACTATAAATAATAAAAATAACTGACATTTATTTATATCAGTTAATAAATGAGTTATTTTTTATGGGTTTATTTATATCAGTTGATGAATGTCAGTTTTTTTCCTTATCAGTTTCTAATATTTGTATCAGTTAATAAAAACAAATTTTTTAAAATAGGTTTAGAACGTGTGAAATTGAATAGACTCCAATTCATAAAACTCACTTGGACTTTAAGCTTCAACTCAGAAATAATACGTAGAAACAAAATACTCAGGGTCTTACCTCAGCATGTGGAGTGGGGGGCAAAACTGAAGTCTCATTTTCAGCGACATTTCCAGTTGGCCCGTTGTTTGGTGAGCTGGGACCAGAACCTGGAGAGCTGCTACTGACTGAGGATTCTGAAAAATACCGTGAAGTACAAATGTACTCATAAAAAATATAGGGGTGAAATTTAATTACCATACAGAACATACTAAACAGGACATTTTATTATATTCCTTCCATGTAAATGACAAGCACAATACCACTAAACACAAAGAATTATAAAAATTTTTGGAATAGGCTGGGTACGAAAGCTCAAACCTATAAACCCAGCTCTTCGGGAGGCCGAGGCTGAGGACTGCTTGAGCCCAGAAGCTTGAGGGTACAATGAGCTATGATCACACCATTGCACCCCAGCCTGGTGACAGAGAGAGACCCTGTCTCAAAAACAAACAAACAAACAAAAAAACAAAAAAACAAAAACAACTTTTTATGGAATTTTACTTAGGGAAGTAAAGATACCTGGTTAGAGAGGGTCATAGAAGTTTTTGATAACAAAAGAAAATTAGAGAAAGGAATCTTTTCTTACTTGCTCTTTGTGCTATCTTAAAAAATAATAGTAATAGAGATAATGAACTTGCTCACATCGGAAAAAAAAACAGGTTGTTAACACATGAGGTCCAGAGCTGCTCCTGTTATGTCTGAAAAAACTGCTTATGTACTGTGCCATAAATTGCTCCTTATTTGATACACTAAGTCTATGCTTTATTATAGTGCATATGAGTCAAAGCTGAGTTGAGGAAATACAGCAAAATGTAAAATCTCAGCATTGTACTGATGGCCTCTATCTGATTTTTAACTCTACCCAACTCCTTTTCCAAAAGATGAGAAGTTCCCTAAATTTAACATGTAACATTTTAAACACCAACCAAGAAATTCCTTTGAGCAAAAGTTGACAAGAAGACAGATTATTTATTCAACTCATCTCTTTGCTTTTCACATATAAAATTTAGATGTACCTCAACAGATGAAGAAATTAATATATTTATTTAAAAAAACGGATCGAAAATGTACCTATTTCCAATTCCTAGAAATATAGCCAGAGCATTTGTCTTCTCCAGCCTTGGAAAATTAATCATCAAATTCTAGTTAATTCCTTATCACCTTCTACAGTTCATTTATTTCAAAAGTTTTCTAGTCACCTCATCTTTATAGCTTGTTGACCTAACTCTGCACAAATAATCTTGCTTCTTAATTTTCAAACACTAAGGACTTCTGTTATTTCCTCCAGCACCTTTACTTTCTACCTCGGAGTTACGTTACCTATATTCTCCTTCCCCATTTCAAAGGTAAAGTGTTCTCTTCCCCTCCTCTCTGTAAAGTTAGCACATTTACTTCCACCTGTGATCCTATTCCCTAACATGAAATCCTTTTAAGATTTTGTTCCATCAATTATTTGCACTCTTCAGGCCCTCCTTTTCCACTGGAGTTGCCCCTTTAGGCTGACAAAGTGCTAGTAATTCTTGAGAAGTACTGTGTTTTCACAGTGTCTTCTCATTTTTTTCAAGCCCTGGAGCTATAGTTTATCCACTATCAACCACAACTGTTCTCTCAAATGCTACCAAATTTAAAGGCTTTTGAGAAACATTCCCCTCCCGTATCCTTTGTACAGTAACATTCTCCCCCTCCATGCTTGCCTTGCCATCACTCTGACTTTTCCTCCTTCTACAATTTCTAAATTCAAACACCCATGTTGTGGCCTTTTCTTTTTTCTCTTGCAAAGCCACTCAATATCATGACTTCAAATGTCATTTATAGACAGAATAATCTCCTAAAAGTTACAGTGCTTGCCTTTAACTCTCAAAAATTCCAGCCCAAATTTCTCTGGAATGTTAGACATTTTTAATCTCTGCTTATATGTGTATCAAACTTCAATGTGTGTATTCTAATATTAAACATAATATCTGCTTATCTGCTTTTCTGCTTATCTCTGTATTTTATCTCCACCCATAGGTTTACCCTCACTCGTTTACCCCAAATCTAATCAGTTGCTAATTTCTCCCGATTTGTTCTTTACATTGTCTTTCATCTACATCTGACTAAAATTGTTTGTGCTTAAAGCCTCTTTATTCTGTCATGAACTTATGAATATTTCTGAGTGGCTATAGTACTCCCTCAAAACTTCCTTTCAAATTCTTTTTTTTTTGAGAGAGAGAGTCTCAAGCTGTCACCCTGGGTAGAGTGCCGTGGCATCACAGCTCACAGCAACCTCAAACTCTTGGGCTTAGGCGATTCTCTTGCCTCAGTGTCCCAAGTAGCTGGGACTACAGGTGCTCCCCACAACATCCAGCTATGTTTTTCTGTTGTTGCAGTTGTCATTGTTCTTTTAGCAGGCCCAGGCAGGGTTCAAACCCGCCACCCTGAACTGTGGGTGCTGCCCATCAAATTTCTTGCCTGAGGGTCATTCGGATACAACTTCCACCATGTTCCTTTGCTCCCAAAAGGAGCCTAATGTTATGTTCCACTATTAGCATTTCTGTGCTCTGCACTTAGTCAAATTAAATCACAGTCTTCTACTCGCTGTAAACGCCAACCTCATCCTTGTTGCTAATTGTTTTTATCCTCTTTTTCTTTCACTTCATTGCAGGCATGTCAATTCAAAGCATGTGTTACATATCATATGTCCCACAGAGAATGAATGGGAACTCCCAAGGTCCAGGCAATATTTTCTAACCCTCCTTTAGAGCATTTGCAACTTTCAACATTTCTATTACAGAAATGTAATGTCATTGGAAAAACTATGAGATTGGTGACAGAATTCTGGTGCTCCTACTTACTTATTGTGGGATCAGAACAAGTTAGGAGTATCATAAAATACTTAAGTACATCTTCTCACTACCTTTCTCTCTATATTTGTAGCTTACATTTTGATATTTTTAAATATTTACCTCTTTTTTGTTTAATCTTATTTTAACAAAGAAAATACATATCTCTCTCTCTCTTTTTTATTCTTATAGGAATGTTTCTCAAACTCCTAACACTTGTCTTTCTGGTAAAACTAAGTACTGATTTATCATTATTATCTCATTTCCATGTTTTCAAAAACTATTTTATAACTATCTGTTTCACTGATTTTAAGTTATATTATTCATATTACCTTACATAATATTAAGAGTAAAGCATTTCCTTATGTAGAAATCACTGCTGTGATAAGCACTAAAATTCAAGGCAGCAACTACCGCAACAAAAGATTCCATACCATCATACTGGACAGTACAGTGGGAGGAGATACAACTGATTCTCTGGGACAATGAGAAAACACTCAGAGAAAGAGTGATATTGGAACTGGAAGTTGAAGAGAAGTAGTTCAAGAAATAGTTCCATGGAGAAGGGGAGAATGGAAGGGGAGAAAGGATGGGTCAATGCTTAGAATTTTAGAAAAATCAGGCTTTGGGGGGATGAAGTGGGCTGAGAACACTTGAATTTGAGAAGGAGGAAGATGGCAAGTGCTTCTCATATCAATCAATGGGAGGAGAGAGGTGACATGGAATTTAAAAGAGCTTACACTTGAGTCTATGCAACGGGGAAGAGAGAAAAGATGTAAAGTTTAGAGAGTAATAGCAACAGCAGTTTATGATAACTGCTATGATGCCATGATAGTATCTGCCTAGATACTACAAATATTTGGTATTAAGATCCATACAGAGTTTATCCAAATTAGATGAAAGTTGGCAGAGAAATGGGAAAGAATGCGGGTGAAGAGTGCACCTGTGTGCTAGTAGTACAGAGCCTCCTGAGACACTGGCATACCAGTTAAAAATGTCTATCAAAGGACCCAAAGTCACAGCTGGCTGACCACAAATGTGTGTATAAAAAATGCACAAACCTCTCTTTTAGTACACATTATTTTCTGGGTTGCAAATGAAAGTCATTATCTCACAAAATTAAGAAGAATAATACCATATTTTAAATGTAAAGAAATTCAAGTTAAACTCTGGCAAACCTTATAAATGAGAACTAATCATTACTGCAGTAAGTATTGAACTAAACTCCACTGCAATTTGTTGGGGAAGAAAAAGTGACTGTAGAAAAAGTTATGACCAAGAAAAGAGAGTTATAAGGAAATAGAAAAGCACATTAGGATAAGTAAATATGATCTTAGATGTTAAGATTTTATAATCTTTTATAAGATTTTAGTATCAGAAAAAAATAGCAATATATACAATTTTCCCTTTCCTTCAAGATTTTCTAGTTAGAAAAATAAGCTATCTCCATTTACATTAGATAGCTTATAGATAGCTTATATAGCTAATAATAGCTTTATTATTCTTTTACATTCATTAAAGCAAACTCCCTTCTCAACTACCCACCATGACCAAAGATTTCTATTAGAAAAACTTAAGATTTTTAATGACTTAAATACAATAACATTTCTTGAGGGAAAATAGTCTGTAATTCCAAACTTAGAATTCAACTGGTCTGAATTAGCAATTATATTTGTTGCTGTAAAATCGGCAGTAAGAGAAAGTAATTTAATTTTACTTACTGTTCATTTCATTAACATTTCTTATCCTTCAAGGAAAAATTATCCATTGTAATCACTAATACTTTTCTTCAGATAAGCAAATAAATCTATCAGGACTGACTAGCAGACTAAATTCCATCATTCCTAAATAACTTGTCAAACTTTTATGTTGCATTAGTATTGTATTCCTAAATACATTTTTCTACCTCTACATCCATCATCCTCCATAATGTCTCCCCAAATCTAGACACTGTCACAGCCAAAAGAGATATATAGAAAATAAAGAATTTTTATAAACCTACTAAGGATAAGATCTGATCTTATAGAACTAATTCCAACAGCCTACACTGGTACTACAATAATTTTTCTTAAGAATAGAGGAAAATGGTTACAGATTACTACTTCTTCCTTGATGCAACCAAAGAAAAAGACCAGTAGAATACATGGCTCTATGTAGATACTCAGTGAACAGTAGGATTTTACTTTGGACTTTATAATTCTTGTATACTTTAGGTCTTCTCTAATTTCAAACCAGGTATGACTGGGACTAGGGGCATTTGCAAGACATCAGGTTGAATTTCCTAACCTGTTCACCCCACTACTAACTAGGCAGCTAAAAAAATAAGAACTCTTCCATTTGAGACCAGTGAAAATGACAGTTTCTTCCCCTTTGTAAAAAGCAATATATCCTCCTCCTGCCATAAGTCCCAGTTCACTAGTAAACACATAAAGTCATTTATGAGTTCTGTAAATTTGTTGAGAAGTCAAGGTTTTGCTGTTCTATGTAGTTTAATTTTCCCAGATGCATTTTGTACATTCATGTCTGAGTAGGGGGGAAGTGTTCGTCTTAGACCTCCCTCTACTCATTTCTGATCAAATTTCATTAAAAGTTATATTCTCCTAGTTGGCATTCCCAAAATGGACTGCCTCCTTCTGAGAAGAATAAGGTGAGCTTTGGTATTTCCTAGTTATGCCTTGATTGACACATAACTCTGTTTTTTTCCCCCCCGATTCATTTCCTGTTTAACACAGTTGGTGAATGCATAGCAAGCTTTACTGAACTACTTGTGAGTTTTCAAGATAATTTACTTTCAAGAAATAATTTCTCGTAAAATAGCTTTTAATATGCAGCAGGCATATTTATTCTAAACTAATTTTTTTCATTTCTACTACCAGCATTTGTTAGTGTATGTCTGCCCAATCCTCAATTACCTGTCACCTCAAACATTCGCTTCTTGAATGAAGTGACAACATTTCCATCCTTCCGCCTGAGTAAGGGGCTGCTTCTCCTCTCTGCCACTTTCTGTTTTAACCTGGACCGCACCTTCAAGTTGGGCTCAGAGGCTGGGGATTGAGACAGAGAAAATAGATAAAAATTAAAAAATAGAGAGCCAATTGCTCCTGTGTTTTTTAAGAAAAAGTCTCACCCTTTTCTTGGTCCCTTCTCATTCTCAAATGAAAAACCCCAAGCACATAAATAAGGCAGTGACTATAATTAAACCAACAAATATAGTAATTATTTTTATGGAATGTGTGAAGTGTTTCTCTACTTCTCTACATATGAAAGTGCAAAAGGAGTAAAAATCTAAATTTTCTAGATTTTTTGTAAACAGAATTGGGATTGTTAATGGGAAGTTTAATCACTAATTATGTTTGGGTCAGATCAAGATTTATTATACGTCTTGTTGGCCCTCTTAATTCTCCCAAGGGTGAAACCGAATAACCACCAAAACAGTAATTTAATGTGATTTTAGAGACTCTGACCTGACTTCTGGTAACAGAAGACACCTCTGTAGCACATAATTTATGTCTAATTCTAACTCCTGGAATGTTTCTGCATTAGTAGTTTCTAACCTAAAACCCTGGGAAAACGTACATAGTATAATCACAGCAAACTGGCTAGAATCACTGTGAATAAAACTTTCTATACATTCTGTATACTATCATCAAGAAAGCAAGCCTGGCCAATTCTTAGAATTAAATGTTCAGAGTCTGGTTAGATGTCCCAAAATTTAACGTACATTATTCATATATATATGTTACCCCCATTTCTTTGGTTAAATTATTCTAAATAATGAAGCTTTATAATTAGTTATAATTTATTCAATTTTTAAGTATAATAATTATACTTTAGAAGACTGGACACATTGGATTGCATTTCTGTAGTAGAAGTGGATGATGGTGGTGGTAGTGGTAGTGATGATGATCATGAAAGAAAAGGATATTTCTGATGACAACTAACAATTATATAATTTTTTCTATGTTTTAATATTTATCTAAGTGTTTTATCAATATTAACTTGTTTACCACAAAAATATCCATATGACATAGGTACTATTTATAACTGGATTATGTCAATGAGGAGGCCAAAACGCAGAAACATGGTAAGTAACTTGCCCAAGGTTAGAGAGGTGAAAAAGGAGGAAGCCAAGATCCACACCCAGGCAGCCGGATGCCTCTATTTTTCCAAATACTGAAAATATTGCTCCTCCACCTTTCCTTATGTATGAACACCATAAAAATTAGTTTTTCCCAAAGCACCACTAAGACCTATAGCAGATACAATGTTATAAGGCAGCCAGACTTTTTGACCAGTGGAAATGCTTTCTTCAGTGGAATATATATTTTTGTCAGACTACAAAGGGTATCAAAAGTGGAACTTACAATCTTTCCCCTTTTTTTCACTTTCATACTTCAAACCTCTATGGTTATTTTTCTCTTTATTCTTTTCTTTTGAAAATACTATAAAGGTAGAAATTCAGGAGTGTTGAGAGAGATCAGGGCTAAGAAAAAGAAGCTCAGATTTATAGAGACCTGAAATATACCTCTTGCTGGGCTTCCCATTTGAAGGTAAACAAGGTAAATAACTTTGGGCAGGATGAAGCTTCTTCCCAGACCTTCCTAGAGGAGTAACCCCCGTTACCTTTAACATAAAAGTCTGCATCTCATTTATTAACACTCAAATCATCCAACATTAAAATGAGAAAATGGGCCTGTATTAACTTAGATTGGTTTCCCATTATACAATTAAAAATTCATTAAAGAAATCGATCTTTGTGTCTGAAAAGCTGTAGGTAATAAACATATTCATCTAAAACACTGGTTCTCAACCTGTAGGGTTGCAACCCCTTTTTAACAACGAAAATACACTGAGGCATTAGGAAGGTTGAGAACCACTGATCTAAAACATAAAAAGGAAAAACAAGGAACTATCAATCGCTAGATACTGATTATATTGATATCTTTGGTAGCCTTGCTTATAATCTAGGACAAAAATCACAGATTCTTAGGACTTGTATGTGGACATGACGTTACAATGAAACCTAATGGATTGAATGCTACAAATTGGTTGTCCAGAGAAAATAAATCAATTGATTAATCACTTCTAAAGGCTTCTAAAGGGAGTGGGTAGACAAGAATGTAGAGTTGGGTCTGCACAGCACGCCTTTTCAGCTCTGGAATTTTTAGTGAGATTCTAGTGCTTTCTGAGCCTGATTCTTCATGTGTAAGACATAAAGTCTAAAACTTCCTGACCTCACAGGTTGTGACCACTCAGTTAGCACCTCACAATAACTGTGAAGATGTGAGTGAATGTCAAAGGGAAGAAAATGTTTGCAAAACTTATATTCTTGGTATTATTGCTGAAGGTCGCAGAGCTAGGAATGGCCAAGCCAGCACTGAGTCGCCAGCACAGAGTCCCCAAATCTTGTTGATTCTCAGCCCTGTCCCCCTCCCTTTCCTAACACATGCATTGCACCAGCTGGGGCTAAGTGTCTGCAATCAAGACAAAAATGTGCTGACAGCTTGGAAAAACATCATATGCCATTTAAACATTTTATATGAAACTTAGAATTTTCTAAGCTTTTCAGAAAGAAATGATTTTTTAGGTCAGCAGATAGCTTTCACTCCTATGAGAATGGGCTGGATATACACAGCTCTGGGCTTTTTTCTTCAATGGCCAACATAAGAAAGCAAATGCCAAAACGGGAATGAGAACTACTAGACTCTAGTCTTCCATCTTTCACACACAAAAATCATAACTTTGAAGAATAGTCTTGCTGAACATCAGTTCATTCATACCCTTGTAGTGCCTGGAGTCAAACAGATGTGTGTTTAAATTCCTGCTCCACACATTAGCTGTTTGGTTTTGAATGAATTACTTTATATCTTTACATCTCAGTTCCTCATGTTAAAATGGGGATAATTTTTTTCTGGATTTTCTCCATTTTTCCCACAAAAGATTCCATTTTCCTTTCAACACCATGGAGGCTGAATCCTGGATTTCAGGATTCCAGTCTTTTGCTGGTTGGATTTCATTTCAATCTACTGGCAGGACAGGCTCGTGAGCAAAGGATTCAGCAGCCACAATACCTGTACTATCGCTGTTACACAGTACCATCACTGGCCACAGCACAGTGTCTTCCTGACTTCAGCTCCCTCTGGAAGCCCCTGCTCCTTGCTCTAGCTCTCTAACACTCTAGGAATGACTTCATGTCTATTACCCTTCAGCCACAGCAGTGGGAATGGCTTCTCACTGTAGCTATTTTCTAGATACTCCCAGGTCCCTGAGAAGTTCCTTTAACCCAGCTAATTTCATTGTAAACAGCCCCTTCATAAAAGCCTATGACCCATGCTACATAGGTCTATTTTCTGCCAAGATCTTGGTTAATACAGTCCTACATGTTTTGCCAGTAGAGTACAATCAAACGAAACAATACCTGGAATAGCATAAGCCAGTAGCTCTTAACTGGGAAAGGTTTTGCTTGCAGAGGGTGATGTCTGGAGACATTTTTGGTTGGCAGTATGGGAGTTGCTACTGGCATCTAGCGGGTGGAGCCAGAGAGATGGGCCAAATATCCTATTATGCATAGAACAGCCTCCCACAACAAACATTGTCTGAACCCAGATGTGAGAAACCCTCTAGTAAGCAGTCAATGGCAGTTGTTAATAACTATGCTACTCTGGGGGTGGTTAAAGGAGATAATATCTGCTAGAGACTCTCAAAAAGGATGTAAAAGGGAAAGAGAGGAAAGATTATCAGAAATTGGGGAGTGCTATATGTAATTTCAAAAATACTAAACTATTTTAATAATTTTTATACTTAGACATTGATTTTTTAATTTTTTTTTTTTTGTAGAGACAGAGTCTCACTCTGTTGCGCTCAGTAGAGTACTGTTGCATCACAGCTCACAGCAACCTCCAACTCCTAGTAGCTGGGACCACAGGCACCCACCACAACACCTGGCTATTTTTTTAAAATATTTTTAATACTGTAATCCCAGCACTCTGGGAGGCCATGGCAGGCAGATCACCTGAACTCACAAGATCGAGACCACATCTCTAAAAATAGGCATTATGGTACCCCATCTCTAAAAATGGAGCCCATGTCTCTAAAAAGTCAGGCATTGTGGTGGGCATCTGTAGTCCCAGCTACTTGGGAGGCTGAGGCAAGAGAACCACTTCAGAAGTCTGAGGTTGCTCTGACCTATGATGCCACAGCACTCTACCAGGGGTGACAAAGTGCAACTGTCTCTAATAATAATAATAATAATGATATATATATATATATTTTTGTAGAGACTGAGTCTCACTTTATCACCCTCGGTAGAGTGCCATGGCGTCACACAGCTCACAGCAACCTCCAACTCCTGGACTTAGGCGATTCTCTTGCCTTAGCCTCCCAAGTAGCTGGGACTACAGGCGCCCGCCACAACGCCCAGCTATTTTTCTGTTTTGCAGTTCAGCCGAGGCTGGGTTTGAACCCACCACCTTCGGTATATGGGGCTGGCGCCCTACCTGATGAGCCACAGGAGCTGCCCAATAATAATATTTTTAATACCACTAATATTTATAAAGAAAGTAAAACTAGTCAACTTTTTTTTGGTTGGCGGATATATATAAAAAGACATAATTCTCAATTGAAAAGGATCATATTTGAGACGTTGTGTGATTTTGTATCTCAATTGAGGACACAAGATTTTTAAAACCAGGAGTCATTGCTATACTGTAAAGTGCAAAATAAATTTATTTTCAGAAAACATACAACTTCTTTGAGAAAATGCCCCTTTCCAATGGTTCTAGCAAAAGCATTTTTCCGTATTTCAATACTGGTTTTAAGTCATCAGAGATATTATTGCTATCATAGGCATGAGGGGATGGGATTACAAGTAACCATCATTACTCCTCCAAAGGCTTTATAAAGCGATTTCTAATGTTTCAGAAGCTCACATACCAAAGCTCAGCATGACATATAGCCAAGGAGTAGAATTAATGACCTAGAATGCTGACTCAGTTTGGAATTAGAGTTAATTCTAAGTTTAATGCTCTGCTCTCCCCAAAGGCTGAAGATCTTCATGCCAGTGACTTACTAATGTGATGCAAATCCTCAGAGCCCAGAAAGAGAGCACTAGTTGGGGAAAAGTTCTGCCTGTGTATGAATGTACTTCATGCCTAGTTGCACTAATTGCCTTTCCATTTTTACCCCACACCCATCATTCTCTACATCTCAATTGATCATGAAAACAGAAAGCAAGTTTTTCAGAGAGTGTGCTCATCTGAGATGAAGATCTTGCATAAAAACTCATTGTCATTTAAATAGAAAAAAATCAATATTAAAATAGGCAGAACAGATTAAAACCTTTCCTTTTCTCCTTTAAAAGAAAAAAAAACCTGAACTAAAGGAAATAGAAAGTATTTGAAAAACACATCATATACTAAAGATATTTCAAATCTTTATTCCCACACCAATCTCCCACAGCACAGAACAAATGTCAAAACAAAAGCAGGTTATGACAATGAAAAATGGGAAAGGAATAGTAAAGTTAGGTAGCAGAAACAGAAGTTAAAGAATTAGGATACCAAGGCTTAGTAAGTAACAAGGTCCACACTTGTCATTTCATTAAGAGATTGATATGTGTGACTATATACCTAAGGGTGTGGTGGTGTTTCTGCATACATACACACACATGCAGACACATGAACTATCTTTTATAGAAGCACACATGTCTCTTACACAACAGACCAGGATAGAATCCCAAAGCTAACTCTTTCAGGTACTTGACTGTACCATGGGTGAATTATTTAATCATTTTACCATTGATAAAAGAGCTGTGACAATGCCTACCATACCTCTTGGTGGAAAACTGAAGAGGTGGAATAAAACTGACTCAACAAGTTGTGTATTATAAAAAAAGTTGTTTGATAGATTGATGTTCAATAATGTTTCATGTCCATGTATAAGACTAGGGAATTTAGGTAAAATTTAAAAAAATAAAATAAAATAAAAAACAAGCAGAAAAGGGGTGGCTACCATTGGTCTATTCCTTTTCCTAAAGTAATTCTATCTTTAAAAAAAAAAAACAAAAATAAACAATACTCTTTTTTTGGAACTTTTGCTCAGTATATTTAAAATACTTATTAATAAATGACTTTACATATTTTCCTCAGTATTTTTATTTACCTGTTTATAAATTCTATTCTCTTTAGTTCTAGGTATTAAGTATACCATCATGTACTAAGAGTTACCATTAACAATGTACATTTTGTTTCTGTTCACTCTTAATCCTAGGTTATGAATATTTTTACACCAATAACTTAGAGAAAAATATTCAATACCACATATCATGTTATATAAGGTTTTCAATTTTATTGGGTATGATCATAAGGGAAAAAAGGAAGAAGTTTCCATGGGGTTAATATTATTTATGTTAATATTTTATCATCATATTTCATAATATTACTTAAGATGATCAATTATTAATCAAGATTGGATTGATGAATGTTTCTTCATGCTAATGTATATTTGGGATATTTCACAATTTAGGTTTAGTTGTATAACTGTAGGTGAAGGTCAAGCCCTCCTAGCAGCCTCAGATTCTTTTTCTTTCATTGTCCACTCTTCCCTGGGGTACTAATTCCCTGTTAGCTTCCCCATTCAGTGTCTCCCTCTCTTGGGTTTCTCCTGCTGTCTTCCACCGTCAGGACTCCCCAAGGAGCTACCATATTCCAGAGCTTTGTCATTTGGAACCAAACACTTATAATCTATCATCAATTGACTCTCTATCTCATTTGTCTTTTATAAAGATTAGATTTTCCTGGCTAGTTCCCACCCGAGTCACTCCATTCACTCGAGCTAGCACTGTACAAATCCACTCCCCTATGTGAACTGTTCAACCAAAAAATAACTATGATTATGAAAGACACTTTGGAGACACAGTAAATCCTTTAATGTAGTTGATCAAAAGACTTGTATTGCTCTAGTGAAAAGTTTCATGATTAGACAAAGGCTATTTATTTTAAAAAGTAGCATTCAGTATTATATAATAAATTTAATACAACTCATGCCTTTTTGGAGCTTAGATGATATGAATTTTTAATGTTATAAATGAGATATTACCATTTTAATATTGAGGATCAAAATTTCTAATTTAACCCTTTCTAGTGATAACTATTTAATAATAGGTTCATATACAAAGGTTATTAAGAAATAATTTTGGGGGAATTTTAGCTTCTAATAATTAACCATATCTATGGTTAGCATCTGAATATAATTTCCTAAAGAAATTATAATACATTCTCTATGTTTGATTGAGAAATACTACTGCAAACATCTATATATTCCCTTATTACAAATTTACCTATTATGTCTATTTAACAGAGAATTCTTTTTTTCAAAAACCACTTTGATAATTGTTATGTTACTCAATTTATAGTGTGGTCTTCTGAAAAAGTGTTTATTTTATAACAATATTGATGGCTTTCTTCAAATTATTTAAGTCATATATGTTTGAGTTTTTTTAAAGAATAAGAAAGTTGTGTATACCCTGATAAAATGTTTCTTATGTGTTTTACTTATAAAAATATTTAAAAATGAGATTTATATTTCTGATCATCTACTATTTGTTCATTTAACAATATGAGTCCTTTCCTTAAAATGATTTTATTTATTCTATTTTTCAGTTAAAAATCTATTATGTCTTTTCCCAAGAAATCATATATTATTATTATTATTATTTTTTTTTTTTTTTGGAGACAAGCATCTCACATTGTCACCCTTGTTAGAGTGCCGTGGTGTCATAGTTCACAGCAACCTCAAACTCCTGGGCTTAAGTGATTTTCTTGCCTCAGCTTCCCAAGTAGGACTACAGGCACCCACCACAATGCCTGGCTATTTTTAAAGACAAAGTCTTGCTCTTGCTCAGGCTGGTCTTGAATCTGGGAGCTCAGGCAATCCACCTGTTTCAGCCTCTCAAGTGCTGGGATTACAGGCATAAACCACTGCGCCTGGCCCCATATATTATTTTTAAAATCCATTACGTGGATATAGGATATATTATTTATCACGTTTATATGTGAATACACAACAGTTCATTTAACCACCTGACAATGTTGGGCACTTTAGGAGGTCTACATAGTTTTGCTTTGGAAGACAGCATGGTGACACACATCACTGTGAATCTCTTAGGCATTTTTGTCAGCATTTCTTTCCATCAAGGAAAACAGGAATTTAATTCTTAGTTTCCTCACATACCAAAGTAACAAAAATGACTTCCTCTTTATAAATAGGGGAGAAATATACCAATAGCATTCAAGGGAAAGAGTATTACCAGGTCACTGAAAGCAGCTTGGGGCAGCATGGGAAGATGACACCAGGGTCCTGGGTAACAGAAGCCTAGTCTAGAAGGGAAGGAGTGACCATTCTCCCCAGTGTCCATGGATGCCTCATCTCCTAAACTAGAGTGGAGAGCTCTAAAGCTCAAAGGCCCATGGCAGCGAATCTGTTTCCCTCAATTTAAGAGCAGTACTATGTACTGAATACTGTTTCTTCTTCCTCACTAGCATTTCTCAAGAGTACCTGGCACTCAGTAAAAGTTTATTGAGGGAATGAACAACATTTAAAAATGCTACTAAATATTGTTTTTTTTTAATATTAGGACAAACAGAAGATAAAATAACTTTCTAGAATTTTTTATGACATTTTAGGTACAAATTATCATTTTTAAAAGAAAAAGATACTTTAATCAAACAATGTAATTCTAGGTAGAAACAAATTACATTAACATGCTATAAAATATGTAACCACTTTTTATAGTTAATATTAAAACCTGCTATTTAGTTGGTTCCATTGTTTAATTAAATAATAACATTAAGAACCAAAGCTGATATTTGATGTGAACTGGGAGTATGTGTACTCGTATTTACACTGTTTATCCAGCACCTATCTAGTGCCTACTACATAGAAGAAACCCATTAGATATTTACTGAAAAAAGGGAATCAATGAATGGAGAAAGGGGTGTATTAAGTGGTGAGGGAACTGTCTCAGAGATAAGATAGGAAGCCCTTTTCTCCTAGGTACTCAAGGTTTCAAGAACAAATAATTTTATTACTGTGCAAGAGATATGAACAAACCTTCTTTGAAGATGACAAAGGAATGGCCAATAAACACATGAAGAAATGCTCACTGTCCCCAATCATCAGAGAAATGCAAATCAAAACCACCTTGAATATCACCTGACCCCAAAGAGAAAAGCCCACATCACAAAGTCCCAAAACTGCAGATGCTGGCAAGGGTGTGGAGAAAAGGGAACACTTTTACACTGTTGGTGGGATTGCAAATTAATACAGCCTGTATGGAAAGAATTATGGAGACCTCTCAAAGAACTAAAACTAGACCTTCCATTTGATTCTGTAATTCTATTACTAGATATCTATCCAGAAGAGAAAAAATCATTTTACCATAAGGACATATACACTAGAATATTTATTGCAGCTCAATTCACATTCACCAAGATGTGGAATCAACCCAAGTGCTCATCTATACATGAATGGATTAGCAAGTCAAATAGTTATAGCTCTGTGGTATATGTATATCGTGGAAACTACTCAGCAATAAAAAAACAATGAAGACTTTACATCTTTTGTATTAACCTGCATGGAGATGGAGAACAATTTACTAAGTAAAGTATCATATGACTAGAAAAGCTAGTATCCAATGTACTCAATACTAAGGCGAAACCAGAAGATGAACACATACACACCCACAGAAGAGAAAAACACAATTACACTCAAATGGGGGGAAGCAAAGAGGGAGGGGGACTGGTGTACTCACACCTACAGACACAATATAAGGGTACATGGTACACCCCCTGGGTGAGGGGCACAACTACAACTTGAACTTTACCTAAGAAGCAAACAAAGTAACCTAATGGTCTGTACCCTCACATTAATCTTTAAAAAAATAAGTATGAATAGTAGACTGTGAACAATGCCATATGACAGGTACACAGCAGAGCATTGTGGCTGGTCATTTGCCTTGAGGGGACACCCTCCAGGGCTAAGTGAGATGCTCACAGGAAAGGCAGGGGGAAAGTGCAGCTTTGCAGAGGAAACACTGAAGTCCAAAGGACAGTATCCGCAAATTCAAGAAATGGGGATTAAATACTCTGTGGGGGCGGGAAAACTCAACAGAAAACAAGGCTTCACAGATAAGCATCAAGCAAAATTTAGCTAAATTGTAAAATACTAATAGAGGCAATTCAACCTGGATCTTTAAACTCCTCTTTTTCTGGCTCTTTCTTTTCAGCATGTAGACACGCTCAAATCGTCTTCATTCAAATTAAAATAAGTCCCATAGTTATAGATCTTATTAGATACCGATGTTATTAGCTACTTCCTGTATTTGTTACTGACTTCACAATCAAGTTTTAAAAAGTAGTCTTGTACTTGTCTCCACCGCTTCCTAACCTCACAACACTGCAATGGCGCCAGCACTCACTCCTTCACAGGAGTTACCCTGCTGCAGACAATGTTCAGAACCACAAATGTAATAATTGGTTTTGTGTCTATCCTAGTACTTAGCAACCATATAGATTCACAGTGGTCTCAATAAACAGTATTATAAATGCTATTTGACAGAATAAATATATGCCTGCATATATCCAGCATAAACTTACATCAAAAGGGTGGGTTACAAATATCATTGAGAAGAACTAGTTGAACTTCAGCTGCTGGAATTTCCAAGAATTTCTTGATGCTGAATGTTATGGAAAGCAGTCTTAAATATCAGATGTGGAAGGCAGAAAGAATTTCACTGTTCTGGCTGGCATCTCAAATACCGACTTTTAGAGTCAAGAAAATCCATATTCCTTTTAGCCTAGCATACCTCCATATGCTAATTCCTTTATATGCTTTGATTTTTCAAATATTTTATTTAACTTTATTTATTTAGTATTTTATTTATTTAAAGATAATTTTTGAAAATCTATATAGCAACATTTGAATCAGAAAATACTGTCTTTTCTTTGTATTATGGATGTGTTTTGTCTTCTTTGATCCCTTTTCTAAAATAATTTTATTCTTTACCTACCTGAAGCCCAAAGGTTTAAAATCAAGTCATATTTCTGACTTTTTTATTTCAAAATTTAAATAACATGTTACTCTGGGGGAATCTGGGTTTATAGATATATTTATATATTTTTCTTAAAGAAATTTTTTGGTTCTAAAATTCCATACATATAAACAAAAATACTGAAATGACTGCTCTTTTCTGTTATAAATCTTTCCACAATAAACTAATTCCTATGTATGCATAAAAATTATACCACATATTTTTTAGACAATTGTATTTACCTCCTCTAGGTATATCTTTTATGTACTATTTTAAATAGAAATAGCATGAAAAGTAGCTCTCTTTTTGGATATAAAACTTTTTAGAACATGCTCTCTACCTATATAGTTCATAAGAGCTACATGCATAAACACTGGTGTGAAATGATTGTGTGAGACAGAGAGAGCATTTTAATGGGAGAGATCTGTATTGAGTACAGCCCAGTTTTTGATAGGGACACAAACGGAACTCTTCCCAGAAAACCACCTTCTAAGTCATGACTGCATGATGGGGGTAAGTAATGCTTATTCTCAATAATTCCCTGGATATCATTGTGAATCTAAACTTTACTATACTGCCTTGGAGCTCAGCATGAACCTCACCTTGTTAAAATCCTAGAAGTCTTGAGTCATTTCCCAGTCTTAATTCCACCACTGTGTGATATGTGTGAAATATTATTCAATGTTTCTGTGCCTCAATCTTCTTGTCTCCAAATATGGGTAATAAAGTATATTTCCCTGGTCTTAACGAAATCAGATATACTGAATAGAATAAATTGAAAATAATAAATATAGTAAATCACTGTCTAATTTTAAATGTCATGAAATTCCCCTTTAGGTTTTTCCTCTTTAATGTTTACCTGATGACTTTTTGTTAATTCCCATAAAACTGTAAAATCACCCTCTCATTTGCCATTTCATTCCACAGTAATTAAAATAAGATAACACAAAAAGGACTACAACATCAACTTGATAGTACGAAAAACTTTGTTTCCTTTGTTTTTGAGGACTGATCCAATTGTAGTCTTCCAAAAGTAGGCACTCAATCTCTTTCCTCCAAAACATTATTGCAAACTAAATTCTTAAAAATTCTTCAGTAAAGAGACTTCTCCAATTTTTAAGCATTTAAATTGATGCACACTAGCTCCTATTTTAATTCATATATTTACTTATTTACTGAAAGACTATTACGTAGTATGAGATCTCTGAAAATACTGCAGATACTATACCAAATGAGCTATAGATAGATATTGCCCTCAAGGATTCTCAACTGAGTAGTGAATTTAATTTTAATATAGAGATAAATGCACAGAAATATGTCCAGGTACATTTGAGCATATATATTTGGCTTAAACAGTAAACTGAGTATTCAGGGTGGCCTGGTGGATGAGAGGAGGGCACCAGGTAAAACTTAACAGAGAGGAAGTATGCATCAACTAAACATTTGAAGATGAGCATGAAAGTTCAAGCAGATATTTTAGGAAGAGCAAGGAGAATTTGGAAAGCCAGTCATGAATGGCTTGTGTGGGTGTGAAAGAGAAATATTTGTTTGTGGGATTTCTATTTATTCAATATTGCTAGAGCAAAGAGGTATGAGGCAATGGACTGGGGAAACAGGAGAAAGCAGGTTGAGGAGAGAAGGAAGAGAGATTTCGTGTTTGCTGTGGAAAAGCTTTAGCCTTGCACATAAAAGAGTAGTTATCAAATGGTTCTTGAAGAGGGTAAGAAGATGAGATTTAAATTGTAGAAAGATTTAGGGTTGCCTGGACAGGGCTATGAAGGAAGCAGAGAATGGCTTATAATGGAATGGGGAATGAACTAAAACAGTAGGCATGATAAGAAAGAGGCAGTTTAAGAACAAATAGTAATTACTATCAAATAAGATGAGAGAAAACTAGGAGCATAGTTGTGGATCCCAGATTTCTGGATTAGGTCACTATGTAGAAGGAAATTTCACTTTAACTTCTTTAGGGAATCACATTGCTCAGTTAATGAAAGTAGCTTTCTGGTCAATCTTGTCATGTACATATATGTTTCAAAGCCCAATTACTGCTACTTAGAAATGTTACTCTCTCAATACAATGTCAAATCTTTTGGTGCAACCATTGGTCTATTTGTATCTTCACAACCTTTACGATACATTTGGGTACCATGGCTGAGCAGTGCCCCACAACCAAGGGGCAGCACTAATTGGTTAATTTCTAACCAATAGGAGTTGGCTCTTTCCTCAGTTTCAATACTGTGTTGTGCCCTGCTTTTTCCTATTTCAAAACCTCCAAGTCACTTGGAAAGTTGTTTTTATTTTCTTTTGCAAGTTTTGATTTTATAACCTTTCTGTAAACTTTATGTTTTTGGTACATCAACTTTTTGTATTGGTATATCAATCCTGCCTCAATGGAATTAATACCTTTTATTATTATCTTTATCATATATTTTCTTTAGAATATATACTTATAAGGAAACACTATTATCTATTTCAAACTGATGTAAAAAGTAAAAACTTACTCTGGATTTTTCAGGTGTCCCCAGAATCCTTTTCTAAAAAGACCTTGTAGACATTTACTTACACATCTTCCATTTTCTTTGGATGATTGTCCAGATAAAGAAAAGTTCAAATAAACTTCAAATAAAATGGTAAAAATGAGTAAGACCAAACACAATGTAGAGAATATTATCTTAATGGAAACTCTAAGCACCTGGGAGGATGAGGCCTCCGCAGCACAAAGATGTCCACACTCCACTTGTCAGAACTTGGGAACATGTCACATTATGTGCTACAGAAGAATCAAAACTACAGGTGGGTTTAAAGTTGTCCATTAGCTAACTTAAAGATAAGGAGATTACCCTGGTTTAGCCAAGTGCACCCAAAGTAATCACTGAAGAGAGAGGAAGAGGAGTGAATGTCAGAATGATGCAGTCCTGACTGGTCATTATTGGCTTTGAACCTAGAAGGGTCCATAGCCAGGGAATGTAGGTCATCTCCAGAGGCTGGAAAAAGTGAGGAGATAGATTTGCCCGTAGAGCCTCCAGAAAGGAATACGGCTTGACTGACACCTTGATTTTAGTCCATTGAGCATTTTAAATTGCTAACCTCCAGATTTGTAAGACAATAAATATGTTATTTTAGATTAGGTAATTAAGTTTCTATCATTTGTTACAGCAACCATAAGAAAGTAATACTGTAGTCGGATAAATTCCAAGATCTGTACTTGTTTTAGAAGTCTGAATATTCTGAAATACTAGTTCTGACTAGTTATTATGCTATATTTTTATCATATTATTTTTAGGTAATGAAGTAGGACAGTAAAGAGCATTATTAATGTTATATGCCTATGACATAGTAAAAATACCAGGACAATAATTTACTTAAAATTAGTATTTACTACTTTATCACATTTAATTTTATATAAAAGGAATAGTTTTAATAATGTCTTTATTTGCATAAACATCCAAAAGAGAAAGAAAGGCAACAAATATATAACTTTTTTTTCTTTTAAATCTTTCTCTGAAAGTTCCATAGGGTATGTATAAGTTAAAGATCATTTATTTTAGCCCTAAAATACTAAGAATATGTTACGTAAATATGATAAGCAAGCAATTTCCAAAACTTGAGTGGGAACATGTTCTTCTTTTTTTTTTTTTTTAATTTACAGATTCCATTTGAGATGTTAAACTGTTAAACCAAACATTAATACCATGATAGGCATATTTCTAAAAACAATTTCTATTTTTTTTTGTGCAATGTAAGTTGAACAGCAAGGGGAACCAGTTTAAAACTCTAATTAGTTTTAAAATGTAGTTAATTAAAATATTTTTTCTTTTATATATGACCTTTATGGTATTTGATACAATTCCAGTCTCCTACAACTTAATCAGCTAAATATAAAATGTAGCCTTCCATCTGGCAAATCAATTTAACAGACATAATTGTGCCCCACCATAACTCAGTAAGACACTGAGGAAAACCATTGAAATGCTATTTCCTTTTCTTCAGAAGAGAATTATGTACAATTTCAGCATGCTTTGCATTTCTAAAAGTTGAAGTCAACCGGGAGGTATCACTCTCCTTTACATGTGTTTCCCATGAGAAAATCAACAGAAAAGTATAAAGCTTGTGCTGTTATTCACGAAACACTCCATAATACTAACTTGGCTTTAACCAGAACATATTATTTGGCAGCTAAAACCTTTAATTAGAATTGTGGTTTGAACAGATTTTCACTGAATTTATGGGCTCAAAGAACAACATTGTTTTTCTAACCAGTCTATTCTATTTCAGGTGGTTTAAATGTTGTACTTGAGATGGGCAGAAGAAAAGGGAACGCTGCTCTGGCTCTTATTTTGTTGGCTTTAATTATGATTCACCATTTCTTAAAGAGTACTGAGTGTCATAAAAGAAGAAGAGAAGAATGAGACACTCCTTTCAACAAATATTTACCAAGCATTTGCTCTCTGTGGAAGGTTTACACTTGGCATTAATGGAGGGGAAAATACAGTTGAAAATGATTTCTCCTTAAAAAAAGCCAACATGTAAGAGGGAGGGTATGAATTTGGTGACTCCAGGCTAAACCTTTCTAAGATGTCCTATCGCTATTTAAAATTAATGGATTTAGAAGTTGACCCTCCCATGTTCTACCACAAGTCTTACTTTCTCCTCCTGATTTTTTCAATTCTGTTAATGCTTCTTCCTACTCATGCAGTAGTTGGTTACAGCCACCCATCCCCCTAAATTTACAGATACACATATGTATATGTTACATAAAAATATTGTGATCTCCATTACCGAGGATACAAAAATAGAGCACAAATCCTGCACAAGTGAATTTCATTATTATAGAAGGGGAATGTTGGCATGGGAATAATATAAGTAGCAAGGGCAAATTACAGGAGCTGAATTCTAAAAGATCTGAATATCACGGCTTCCGGGGCTTCAAGGCAGAGAAGGAAGATAGAGAATCGGAAAAATTCTTATAAATTATAGTGCTTAAGATGGGCTCTGGGTCAAGTGTGGTGGCTCATGCTTGGAATCATAGCACTCTGGGAGGCCCTGGTGAGTGGACTGCTTGAGCTCAGGAGTTCAAGACCAGACTGAAAAAGTGCAAGACCCTACCGCCACGAAAAATACAAAAACTAGCCAGGCGTGCTGGCACAGGCTTGTAGTCCCAGCTACTCAGGAGGCTGAGGAACTCTTGAGCCCAAGAGTTTGAGGTTGCTGTCAGCTATGATAACATAGCATCCTACTCAGAGTGACAGAGTGAAACTCTATCTCGGGGCAGGGGGCTGGGGGGGGAAGATGGCTTTTTAAGAAAGTAGGCAATTCAAATCTGAAGGCCCCATAGAGAAAAGACCCAGGGCATGTGTAAAAACTCACACAAAATTCTAAACAGGAGAGTTAATAGGATTAGAGCTGCCCTCTCAAAGGATGGATGCTGTTCAGAGTTTGATCCTCAGTCCAGGTGATTTCAGAGCTACCACACACTCCATGCAAATTTCTAGAATGGGCAAGAGAAAGAGGCATGTGTTCAAGTGAGATGGTTCTGGGGATTTACCCAATCTACTGCGGACAAAGTATTTGATTTTGCTGTTCTTGTTAAACTGCAAAGAGGGTAAGCCTGGGGCTGTGCTGGTTACCCTTGTCGTTGTTTAGAGAGAAGTATTATTGTCCCTAAGTCAGCCTGCAGAATAAAGAAACAAGACTAAAATTCATCTTCTAAGAACAAAGTTTGAACACAATAAACCAATAACATCATCTAAGCACTGGGACACTAGGGAAACTCAGCTACGTGAATCCCTCTGGATCCCCTCCATTTTTAACGAAACTGGTTTGGATTTCATTCTTGTTTCTTAAAAAGTAAGGAGTCCTGAAAAACACAATTCTTTTCAGACATTTTATTTTCTTTGGGTGATATGATTTGTAATGTTTTTACTAAGGCTTGTATCTCAACTCAGAGGGCAGAGTTTTCTGGGACTGATTAGTGGACTCTGTCTTGGGCACTGAAGAGATTTCACTCTGACACTTCACATGTGTACTTGTATTCACCTATATCTGTGCCATCCTGTAGGACTGGCACCTAACATGTCTGGCTATTTAAATTTAGATTTAAATGAATTCAAATTCATTAATAAGAACTAAGATACCAAATCACACCAGCCACATTTCAAGTGTTCAATTTCCAGTGGCCTACGTGTAGCTAATGGCTACTGAATTCTATGACAGAGCTGACAATAGAACTTTTCCATCACCATAGAAAATTGTATTTGGCAGTGCTGGTCTATATACTATTTTCAAAGAAAAATTCATATATCTATAGCATGCTGATAAATTCTCTCCCTCTTTTCCACTTCTGTGTTACCTACTTTTTAAAAGATACATGTAATTGGATGGGCGCAGTGGCTCATGTCTATAATCCTAGCACTCTGGGAGGCTGAGGTAGGTGGACTGCCTGAGCTCACAGGCTCAAGACTAGTCTGAGCAAGAGTGAGACCTTGTCTCTAAAAATAGCCATGGGTGTGGCAGGCGCCTGTAGTCCCAGCTACTCAGCAAGTTGAGGCAAGACAATTGCCTGAGCCCAAGAATTTGAAGTTGCTGTGAGCTATAAGGCCACGGGCACTCTACCAAGGGTGACAAAGTAAGACTCTGTCTCAAAAAAAATAGAATATGTATATATATAAAATAAAATTAAAATAGATATTTCAGAATTAAAGACATTGAAAGTTTACAACTTAAAAATTAATACCTCAATGTCTTCTCTTAGCTATATTCTTTAGATGGTTTGGATCTTTGCTCAAAAATGCTTCAAATCTGAAAACATGAAATAGTAGTTCCTCAAAAAGTAAGGTGGTTTCACTGCTAAATTAATTATTGGTTAACCCACCAGGAACATGTGTTCTAGCATGTGCCTCCCTATGAAAACTGGGAGCTCCTTAATGTCAAAAATCCCTATTTACTATAGAATTAGTTTCTTTAATAATCAGGACTAGGCCCAGAAGGAAGTATGATTTGACAAATAAGGAAAAAAGACCAAAATGTTGCAAGTTCTCTCTTCATGGACACTTTTACCATCAAAATCGAGAAGTACAAGATAAAAACAACATTATGAAATCTGATATCTAATAGTTGACATAATTGTCAGGTTGTATTGCAAAAATTATAATGATATGCAGATATAGATAAGGGATGAGTCAGATTGAAGGTTTAAAAAATGACCTTTGAATTTATCTTGTATGTAGATAGGTAGAAAAGAATAGAAGAATTAATATGAATATTTAAACAAAATAGAAATACGAAGCTAAAAAGCAAATCATCCTATGAAAGGGGAGGTTAGTGAGTATAAAGAAAGTCAGGCCACTTGATGAAAATCTGGCCTGTCATAATAAACAGTTATGTGGTGCTATTTTATATACTAAGAAGCATAGTAATAAGTTTCTTGAGGAAGCAGTTCCCTCCCAGATTTCTTTGCTATAAAGGACACTTTCAAAGTAACTAGGAGATTGGCTGAAAATTTAAGAAAATACAATCACAAATATTTCAACCCTCATTTTTTTCATCATTTAGTTCATTGCAGTAGATATGTTTTGAGAGACATACAAGTGCACATGTTGGTGTGGAATATTTCTTCAGTGTTTCCAGGCCTACAGTTGTGAATATTATAAATTAGGAGGCATTTTTCAATCATCCTCACGATTATACAACAGATGGTTAAATCTTCAAAAGTCATAATTATTATTTTTTGCCAATTTCTTATTCCAATTTATCTAGAATGCCCTGCCTGTTTAGCATTTTATGGTGAGTGAAAAATAGGTCATTAGACTTTAGTACAGTTAATAATTATGATAAATTTGAAATACAATTATGCAAAAGCAGAGTCATTTGTTTCTTATATGTTCTTCAAGTCACTATCTTTTTATCAAATTCTTTAAGAAACAGAGTGATTTTATTCTCAAAATTATATACTCTTAGGATCATTTGTTCTATTTTCATTTAGCTCCAGGTCATATTAGTAATAGAGTTAAGATCAGAACTTATCTCTTTTTGCTATTCCAATTCTTTTATAATTGCATCATGTGGTTACTGCTATAATTCCTACCACGAATGCAATATGATTATTCTCAGCAATTCATCCTGGCAATATGTACTGAGACTGCCATCTGTCAGGCACTGTGCTGGGAGCTTTCATGCAGTATTTTTATTGTTTACAATAATCATAGAAGGCAATATTTCCCATACTTGACATCTGAAAAAACAGGCTTACAAAAATCCTGTCATAGGTGGAGGTCACACAGCACTAATCCAAAGAGCCAAACTAGAATCCTCCACCTTATCTACCTCACTCCAAACCACGGGGTTATTTTCCAGGCTTTGTCTTTCTATATTACCTTACCTTTTTCACAATTGCTTCCTTTACAAGGAAATAATTTGAGTTAGAATTTCAAAGTTCTTACAAGGTTGATAAATTATCACACAATTCTCAATTAATGCTTGCTCTTAGTTTCAACTACTTATCATACAAATTGCATATAAATCTGCAAAACCAGCTTCTCATTTATTGAACTATGAAACTTAAATCACTTTCTTCATTGATTCTAATCTAACCATACTTAACTTTTATATCAGAGATTCTTAGAAACATTAACTAACTTCTACTATGCTTGTTATGATTTAAAAATGAAAAATTAAGTGGGTAGCACTTGTGGCTCAAAGGTGTAGGGCACCGGCCCCATTTCCTGGTGGTGGGGGGTTAAAAACCCGCCCTGGCCAAAAAAAAAAAAAAAAAAAAAAAAAAACTGCAAAAAAAAAAAAGAAAAATTATTCATTGTAAATTTGTATTCTTTTTATGTCACAAGGAATCTCACTATTCTGAACCGTTAGTTCTTGGGTAAATACTATAGCAATTAATCATTTGTAATATTCACAATTACTTTGTACACCAATAAAAAAATCAAAAACACTACTAAACCATAAATATCACTTATTAAGCCTACAGAAATTTCATGTATGTTTGTTTAAAAAATGAGGATCTTAAATACAATGAAATACGGTCTTTTAAAATTGCTAACTTTTCACAATCTAACTCCATCAAAAAGCCTTTGTTTAAAAGAAAATTACGTAGTAAAAAATTAAATCTATTTGAAAGTAAATCCTATTTTTTGAAGGAGCAGAAATTTTTCATTTTTGGAGGGCCAAAGATTGATTTGATTTTCTTACATTAGCAAATCTACAAGGTTTGATAGTATGAGAAAATTACAACAAAATACAGACAAAAAAGTCCTTGTAATTTCCAAGTCTTCCTTAAAGCACACTTTATAGGCTGAACCAACCCATTATTTTATGAAACTTATTTTTAAAGTAACAAAAAACAATGGAGTGTTGATTTCCATTAACGAGCAAAGACAGAGATGACATATAAAAGAAGGTATAGAATAAAACATTATAGAATGAATCACTGGATAAAAGAATTTAGTGTAAAATACAGCATTCCTTTCAAAATGTGACTTTAAATTATTTTACTGTTTACTCTGCCTCTCTGTTTTTAGCATAAGAACTTGTAAATCATGACCAAGCTAAGGAGCAAGAGAGTCAACCACTGATGATAATCTCAAAAAGAAAAGGCTATAATCATTAATTTATAAGAACAACATTGCTTAAATATGAATCTTCAACCATAAAAATTAAAAGTTGGGCTGTTTGAAATTTATTTTTTAACGTATTATAGGTTGAAAAGTCAATGGCTAATTTCTAGTTTCATTTCCAACATATAAAGACCTTGGAAATCTTTATTCCCATCACAAATAAAATGCTGAGAGAACGAAAACTCATGGTTTTCTTAGATCCATCAGAGAACTAAGATCTTAGCACTCAAGCTGCCACACCAGAACCTGGAGAGGGAGGAGAAGGCAGAAAATCACAGCTGAGTTCAGCTAACTGGAAGCAGAAGCTACTTGGAGCTAGTAACTGGTAGAAACATTTTAAATGGTGAGTGTGAGAGTTAAAAACTTAAGGGGGACTCTACACTTCCATGGGTGTACTTCCAGGAACCCAACCAGGTTCTTTAAGTATAAATCAGGGGAAAATCTACTTCTATTTAAGAGAAGGCAGGGAACAGGGCGGAGGCAGGGCAGAAAAGTAGCCATTTTGAAATACACCCAGGGGAAAAATAACCTTTTTGAAATATATCCAAGCATTCTTCATAACAAAAACCTGCCATCCAAGGGAAAATATTTTACAGAGTCTTATATGACCTCAGGGAAAGGGCAAGTAGTCAATCCCAGACCCCTCTAGCATTGTTGAAGGGAAAAGAAAAAAAAGCTAAAAAATGGTTCTGGTGATCGTAGGACACAGACTTGGGCTCACTAAAAAAAAAGAAATGATTTAATCATAAGGTCACAGAACTCCTCTCCTGCCTGGCACTTCACCACCAGATCAACAGGGTACCACGTTAGGGAAAATGAAGAGCAATATAAGCCTAAGCAGACAGAGGGGAAAAAAAATTAAAATTAATGAGGAAGTCAATAAAATTGAAGCCAGGAAATCAATATGGGGAAAACCAAGAAAACCAAAAACTTGTCCTTAGAAAAAAATCAACTGATAAGTCAAAATTTATTAACATCAGAAGTGAAAGGGAAGCCATAACTATTGATCCTATGGAAGTTAAAAAGGAGGAATATTATGAAAAATTCTACTCTCACAAGTTTGAAATAGATGAAGCAGACCAATTCTTTGAAAAACATAAACTGCTAAAACACGTATGAGAAGAAACAGATAATCTGAATAGCCACTTTCCTGATGAAAGAAAATGAATCAGAAATTAATACCTTCCCAAAATGAAAGCAGCCAGTGCAGATGGTTTCACTGATAAATTTAGAAAACATTTAAAGAAGAAATTATATTAATACTCTATAATCTCTTAAAAAAAAAACAACAAAAAAGAATACTTCCTAAATCTTTCTATGAGGCAGTATTGACATACTACCAAAACCAGATAAAGACATTACAAAAATAGATAACCGGAGATCAATTTCTCTCATGACATAGATTTAAAAATCTTCAAAAAAATATTAGCAAATTAAATCCAAAGATGTATGAAATGTATTACACAACACAAGCAGGTGGGATTTATTCCAGGTACATGAGACTGATTCATCATTTGAAAATTGGTTAGTATAATCCCTCACTGAAAGAGCTTTAAAAAAAAAAAATCATATCGATTGATGCAGAAAAAGCATTTGACAAAATATAAAACTAATTCATGATGACTTTCAAAAAACTAGAAATATAAGGCACTCCATAATTAACTGTAAAACACAGACATAAAATCTACAACTAACATCACACTTAATGATGAGAACCAATACGCCTTCCACCCGGCATCAACAACCTAGCAAGAAGGTCTCCTCTTACCTCTGCTACTCAACTTTAACAGAATTTCTGAGCTAATGCAATAGGACACGAAAATAACAAAAAAGCTATGCAGACTGGGAATGAAGAAACGGTATGGCTTTTGTTCCCAGATCACATCATTATCTATGTAAAAAATCCCAAAGAATCAAGAAGGGCAACAACTAAAACCTCCTGGAATGAATAAGCAATTATAGGCTGGGTGTGGTAGCTCACGCCTATAATCCTAGCATTCTGGGAGACTAAGGTGGGTGGATTGTTTGAGCTCAGGAGTTCAAGATCAGCTTGAGTAGGAGCAAGACTCCATCTCTACTAAAAATAGAAAAACTAGCCATGCATCATGACAGGCACCTGCAGTCCCAGCCACTTGGGAAGCTGAGACAAGAGGATCATTTGAACCCAGGAGTTTGAGATTGATATGATCTGTCATGCCACAGCACTCTAGCCTATATGACAGACTAAGACTCTGTCCCCTCCTCCCCCCCAAAAAAAAACCAAACCAATTATACCAAGTGTATGCAAGTTAACATTTAAAAATTAACTACTTTCCTATATACCCACAATGAACCATCAGAATTTGAAATGTAAACCACATTAAAATGTGTATTAATTCCCCCCCAAAAAAACAGTTAAGTATAAACATAACAAGTGATGTATAGGATCTATATGAGAAAAATTACAAAACTTTGATGACAGAAATCAAAGAAGATCTAAATAAAAGGAGAACTATTTAAGCTTATGAATAGAAAATCTCAGTATCATTCAGATGAAAATTCTTCCCAACCTAATCTATAAATTCAAACCATCTCAATCAAAATCACAGTAAGTTATCTGGTGGACATCAACAAACAGACTCTAAGTTGATATGGAAAGTCAAGACTCAGAAGAGCCAATACTGAAGAGGAAGAGCTAGAAGACACAACCCTCGACTTTGGGAGTGACAGTAAAGTGACAGTAACCAAGTCGGTGTGTGATTAGCAAAAGAACAGACAACTAGACCAATGGAGTGGAATAAAGCATTCAGAAATTAACCCACACAAATATAGTCAAGTAATCTTTCAAAAAAGGAGCTAAGACAGTTCAATGTAGAAGAACTGATGGTCTATTTGATTAACTCTGGCTGACAAAGTTGGACATAAGCAAAGCCAATGAATTTAGACAAAGATCCACCTTACACCATTAGGTAAAATTAACTCAAAATGGGTTACAGGTCTAAATGTACAACTGTAAAACTTCTAGAAGAAAACATAGGAGAATATCTAGGTGACTCTGGGTTTAGCAAGGAGTTTTTAGATAGAAAGTTAAAAGCATAATCCATGAAAAAAATACTGATTTTTTTTGAGACAATGGTATTAAAATCAGAATCTTCTGCTCTGAGAAAGATACTGCTAAGAGAATTAAAAAGATAAACCACAGACTGAGGAAAAGTATTTGTAAAACACATACCTAATAAAGAACTTATATTCAAAATACATAAAACACTCTTAAAGCTCAACAATAATAAACACCCCTAGTGAAAAACATAGAAATTATCTAAACAGACACCTTACCAAAGAAGAAACAGAGAAGTCAAGTGAGCTTATAAAAAGATGCTCAGTTTCACTTGTCATTAGAGGATTACAAATTAAAGCCACAATGAAGAACCATCACATGCCCATGAGAATGGCCAAAATCCAAAAAATTCAGACTGAAAATACCAAATCCTCGCAAGTATGTGGAGCAACAGGAATTCTGATACATTGCTGGAAAGCATGCAAAATGGGACAGCCACTTTGGAAGACAGCTTAACAGTTCCCACAAAACTAAACATAGCATTCCCATAAAATCCAGCTAACACCCTGGTAGGTATTTACCCAATGAAGTTGAAAATACGTCCATACAAAGGCCTGCATACCAATGTTTACAGCAGCTTTATTCATAAGTACCAAAATTGTGAAGCAACAAAAATGTCCTTCACTAAGTAAATGGGTAAATAAATCATCGCTCATCTATATAATGGAATTTTATTTAGTGATTTAAAAAAAAAGAAGCTTCAAGCCACAAAAAGATAAGGAGGAATCTTAAATGTATGTTGCCAAATAAAAGAAACTGGTCTGAAAAGGCTATTTACTATATGGCATTCTGTAGAAGGCAAAACTGTGGAGATAGTAAAAAAGTAGTGATTACCAGAGGTTAGGATGGGGAAGGGACAAATAAGTGGAGCATTCTTAGGGGATGTTTAGGGCAGTGAAACCGTTACGTACTATACTGTTGTGGTAGATTTATGACACAGCATTATGCATTTTTTAAAACGCATAGAACTTTACAACACAAAGAATAAACTTTAACAAACTATGGATATGCTACGTTAATACTATTGATAGTGGTTCATTAATTGCAACAGATACACAATACTAACGCAAGGTGTTGAAAAACCAGAAATGTGGGTAGGGGTGGGGGTGGGGAGAGGTGGTAATATAGAGACTGTATTCTATCTGTTCCATTGTTCTATAAATCTAAAACTGTTCTAAAAATTAAAGTCTATTAACTTAAAAAATGAAGTCATGAGCAGAAATTACAAACTCTGTTTAGCCCTAGTAATAAGCACAGAGTCCTCCTCTGGACTCAGCCTCCTGAGCAGCTGGGACCACAGACAGGGAGCCTGCTGCTGTGTTTGAACACCATACTGAGCTCTGATATGCCAGGCAATATGCAAAATTAACAAAGATCTTTATCCCCATTTTGACATTAGCCTTGAGAGTTGCACATAGCTTAAAAAATGAGAATGTTTATTATTTTGTCCTTAGTGTACTTGTTTTATCAATAAAGGTGGAGGAATATAAGACTTTATAAAGACCTTCCAAACAAAAGAATTAATTTTTACCAGATGGAAGCTTGATTCCTTATCAACTGGAAAGAAAAAGTCAAGATTAAGCACACCCTAAATCCTTGGCATGATCCTAAGTGTTTTACATGCATTGTTTAAATGAATCTTCAAAATAACTGTGTGACTCAAATAACAATTATTATTCCCATTTTAGAGATAAGGGAATCCTGTTCTGGAGAGGTTAAATTACACAAGATTGAGGATACAGATTTTAAACTAATATGTGTGAATTCAAAGCCTGCATGATAGCACCATAATGCTCCCCAATCCAGTACAACATATATCAGAAGGAATGTAGTTCAATAATTTTAAGCAAGATTAGTCATAACAATCCAACTAATGCTGCAGTGTTTGTCAATCTGGAATAAAATTTTGAGCAAATGTTTTTATAAACCTAAATGCTATCTCAGTGCCACCTTTGCAGAAATGTGTGATACTCATGTGGGCCCATTGCATGTGTTTGTGTATAAGAAAGAGAGTGAAGTAGAGGGGGGTACAGCTTTTAAACCATTAAATAATCTCTTTGTATTAATCTTAAATTATAATAACTTTTATAGGTCACCAAGGTACTACAACATAACTGCTGACTGCTATACTGAGGGGAGATTTATAAAGCCGTATATCTCATCCATGGTGTCTTTCCAATTTACTCATGGTGGAAAATGCCACTGGCCTTCCAAAACCTTAACTTATGTTTGGAGCCCTTCCATCTTTGAGTCTTATTCTAGTGTTGCTGACCATTAAAAACAAATATTTCAGTGAGGCTGGAATAGTCTTATTAGCCCAAGCCAAGCTTTATATGGCTTGTGCACTTTAAGAGGTTAATCTAGCCAGCCAGCTCACTTTGTTCAGAAGTATTAAATGGAAAGACTATAACATTCAAAGAAAGGCAAAATTCACTGGGTAAGACCTCAGTAATATAATGGAGCATAAAACCTCTAGAAATTTTTACCACATTATTTTATGAAACATATGTACACATTCACTGGAATAGAATCCAATTCAAATGGTTTTGAAGGTCAGTTCAAAGTTACCACATATGCAGTATCTCTGTGAGAAATACGTACTATTTTGAAAGTGCCTAGACCCAGGAGCCTTCTCTCTCTACTTAATAGTTTATTATCAGTCCACCAGTGTACTCTATAAGGGAAAAACATCATCTATACAGCAATGGTATCATTTTCAGACAGAGCATTAAGTTTAATAAAATATTCCAAATTTCCATATCAACACACATATCATGGGACAAAAGGTATCATAAATTGTAACTCCAGAAGGAAGTACTATTTTATGTGTACGCAATAAATATAAAAATTAAAGGCAATCATGTTATTCCCAACTTCAAGATCAATTATGTAAAGGGATCAACAGATATTCAAATCCTACATTGACAAGAAAAATGAATTAGAAATGAGCATGATTAAATCCAAAAATTAGTGTTATTCTGATGTTTCTAAAATGTCCAAATTCCAGGGGAAGCTATGATTCTCCTAAGGGGAAGGAAGTAAAGGCCCACTTTGTATGACAAAGGTCAGCTTTCCTACAGACAAATGAGAATTCTGTAGTTGGCTGTTCCTAGGTTATCACTATCTGGGGAAGGTCCTGAAAGGTCAAGAGAGGTTCTAAATGTGCCCACTGCTTAAGGGACAACCCTGGGGCTACCTTAATCATTTTAAGGTCATTAGGATTTCTCTAACTCTGCTTTCCAGTTTTACTCTCTTAAATCTTGCTAATACATGTTGGCAATTTACTAATGATATAAGATTGAAAGAAAAAAGTATTAAGCATAATATGGAGATCTAAAGATATAGAATACACTCAATTAACAACTTCTTTTAAATCTAAGATTGAGTTCAACAAAATTCAAATAGACAACAGAGGCTTAGAATCAGTACTAGTAGAACAGCATAACTCTATCTGCAATAGCTGCACTGGTGTCTCCGCTACATGTTCAGTGACACTATTCCAGATTTCATTTAGTATGATGTAGTTTTACACAGAAGTTTTCTTAAACGGTTTCCCAAATCATCACATATGTTTTATTGTGGTAAAATTTTTATTGTCTACTCTTCTCGTTATGAACTTTGACCACTAAAATGCAATTTTACTACAAATGCTGAGTAAAAATAATTTGACAATATTTCAGGGCAAATATATGTCTCAATTTTCTCACAATGGAATTGGAGATACACCAAATAGACTATACTATTTGTACAAGTTGAAGGAGTTCTGCCTGTTTTGCAATTAATGAAGGGTATCTTTAAGTATGTTAGATAGCAAGTTGAAAACATCTGTTTTTAATTATATCTTGCTTTTTCTTAAACAGACAATGGGAACTGAAGTAAGGGATATTTTGTAACCCCTATAGAGATATTAAAGTATTAACAACCATTCAAGAACTTTATTGCTACAATGCTTGAAAATGTTTGGTTTTACAGATCAGTAGCTTGACACTTCATAAATATCAGATTTTCAATATGAAAGGAAGAAACTTGAAATATTGGGTAAATACAGAAAATGTTCTACTAGAAAAGACCAGGGATTTTCACTATTATTATATTTCACATAGTCAGGCACAGAAAATGTCTTGCGTGTTTGTACAGATTAGAATAAGAATTTTTAATATAAATCCTGTTTAGGATTTCTTTTTTAACTTGATTGCAGATTGAGAATTTCTATGAGAATAAGTTAACAGCTTGTTATTTATTCTTCACAGAGGAAAAATCTTAAGCTGTTCTCATGGAAACAGTAGCATACAAAGTGTGGGTTTTTAGTACTTGTCCTTAAGTATTGAAAATGATCAGATTTTCTTTCTGGATGCTTACTGGTCCCAAATGCCACATCTTTTCAAAATCAGTATCAGTTCTGCAGTCAGTTTTTAATCTCCCAGTATAAGGATATATGCAAAGGCCATGTGCTCAGCAGGATGGCAGTCTTTGTCTGTGAATGTTAACTATATCACAGTAACCTTCTGCCTTTAGAGGACTCCCTATTTTCTTTCCTTTTAGTGACACCTCAGGCTTTTTAATGCTGGCCACTGCCCTGAGACCTCAGGCAATATCCACATAATCTCTTTCAATAGTTCCTACTCATGCCACTGGTCTAACTAAAAGTGAAAACTGCAGATCAAAGTCCCCATATTCTAAGACTCATGTCCTTTAAGGATCAATTTTCATAAACTATACTCCATGTTTTAGAAATACATAGAGGCTCACTCTTTGCTTTCTTCCTTTTATCCCAGAGAAGTTTATTTATAAGAAAGACAATCTGAGAATCTATAGATAATAGTGTGAAATTCTGATGCAACTACATAAAACACAATCATTCTTGCCTATGTACAGCCTTCTATTAAATTATTTTAGAAGACTCATCATCTTTTAGCAGAAATAAAAAAATTGGGGGGGGGGCTATAAAAATATAAAGGCACAGGTTGCTTTGCAGTACTTTGCCAGTGACAGGTACAGTGTGGGCTAGCTATTGGATAACAAATTCTTATTCATAATTATTTTATTTTCTAAATCTTCATTATGCCACAGGTAAATTATATGACAGAAAATAGCATCAGCATTTGTTTTTGTTGTCTATAGCCATTTTAACTATTCAAAATTGCTTAGAAAATGAATATAAGTATTTGAAATCATTTTTGCTCTGTGGATTTCACATATAAATTAAATAAATCTATACTTCTTTAAACAGAACTGAGTAAAATACAACAGACCAAATAATGTGCTATGAATACCTTTTCAGATCAATTATGGAAATCAAAATTTTAAATTTTACTACTATCTCTAAAGAACTATATTTGGAAAATGTACACAAATGCTATTTATGTGTATAGCTAGTGAAATTGAAACATATCTGTTATAGCAGTAAGAGCAAATAACACATTAAATAGGCACATATCAGACTACTCAAAAAAGAGAGAAGAAAATAAGAAAACAAACACAGACCTTACAGCCTCTGGATTATTTACTAAATTCCAAATAGGAGCTTCATTGTGCTATTTCCCCTACACAAAATTTAATGTAACTACTTGAAATTATTAGGTACGAATCTTCACTCTGGGTTCTCCTATAATCCATGAGACATTAGGCAAGTCACTTACTCAGAAGTAGCCTTGGCCTTACCTGTTTTCACCACATAATTACAATTTAAAGTTTTTAAAAAGAAAAAAGTTTCTTATTTCCATTGCTGTAGTAAATAGTTGAGGCTCAGTAGAAAAACAAAGGGTGAAAATTATACAGGTCCTTAAAGGGAAGAGTTAAACTTTCTGAGAAATGAAATTTATGTTTTTCTTTATTCTACTCTTTACTGCTAATATGAAAATAACTTGGCTAAAATACAAATAAGATAAACTTTTAAATTTAAAAAGGTACTCTGATTATACAGTGAATCAAGTGATGGAGAAATCAAGCAGGGGTGTATGCAAGGGTATGTGGGTACACGTGCTCAGTAGCATGTTTGTTTACATTGGGGACAGGGGTGGAGATGGTACACTGTCTATGATTCAGATCCTTTGATTTTTCTCTAGAAAGGTGATAAAATGAAATTACAGGTATGTTATAGAAAAGCAAGTGGGGTTTGTGTTAAATCAACTTACCAGTTTTTCGAAGGGGAAAATCATCCTTTGCATCTTGGGTTCCTGGTAATGTGTATTTGTAGGATGGAGACGTTCCACTAAGGGGTGGAGAGCTTTGATCCAATGATGTGTGGTGGGCAGCCCTAGAAAAGACAAAAAAGTTTCACGATTTACTCTGAAGTTTTCACTGCGTGTTGGTCAGCAATAATCAGTTGGACATGCTTTACACACGCCTCAGCTGTGTTTATGTTCTTTCTTTTTCTTAGTGTATACAAACCACAGTAACTGAGTTCATGGCAGCAGTATATTATGGAATGATGCCGGATTCCTAAGAATGTCCACTACACAGTGGACATATGGTCACACAGAAAAGCTTGCTTAGCTTAGCTTCACTAAAAGAATTTACAAAGAGCATGACCTTTTGATAATCTGAGATCATGTTATATGTTTTCTTAAGAGCCAAATAAGGGGAAAAGTCATCATCTTAATTTTTTTTAAGCCAACAATGTAGAACAACTGAGGTAAAAGTAAATACATACAAGGACTTCATTTTTAAAAATTGCTAGGTGATACATGCAAGTCTATTAGCATAGCTTTGTTTTGTTTTGTTTTGTTTTTTTACCAAAAAGAGAATATGGTGCCAATAGCTTCAGGTTTCCTGACTTTGGTAGCTGTTCCAATAGCATAGACTGGAAATCACATTCTTCAATATGAAACCCATTTTTTAAAGTGTTTTCTTTTTCTTCAGGAAATATAATGAAACAGATGCAATGCTGCTACCGGAGAATACAGGACTGAACAGTGACTGTCCAGTAGACATAAACACCTACAATTATTATATGTAAGGAAAACTATGACACTATGCCCTTTCAGTTGTCATCACTACAATGACTGATCTTCCAGTATTATGTATTTGAATCATACATTCTCAAGAATTTATTGGTTTAAGGATGTTTCATCTAGCTACAACTGGAAAAAAATGGTAATAAATTCAGATTCCATAAATTAATGATTTATAGTTATCTGGGGTCGGACACTACTGAAGTTCAATTCTGTAAAAACAAGACAGGATTGCTAAATACATGTGAGAACCATGTTTAATATGCCCAAGAGAGCAGCTCAAGAATTTTCAGCTGATAAGTTGTTTTCAATGTAGGTGTATGTAGTTGTTTCTTGTAACAAAAAGTCATTATCTTTTCTTAAAACAGGCTTTAATTTTTGAGGAATTATTTATTATTTTTAAATTGTGTAATTATAGATAAAAAATGATATTTCTTTTTAAATACTTTGTGTTGTTGTTAGAACGCTTAAGACTTTCTTCAGAAATTAGTTTCTCAAGTCAGGTAACGTGTACGATAGAAATAATGCAAATTGACGTTTTAATTCTGGAATTTGCCTGTTACTTTTTTTGGGGGAGGGAATACATAAAAGGGCAGATGCTTATAAAACAGGCTTTTAACTTACAGTCACTCTTTAAACAGAAATCTGGGATACTTACAACTTCACTACAACAGAGTAATCAAATGCTATGCCCTACCTATTCTCGCTGATACAGGGACTGTAGAGTATAAGGGTTTGAACACGATAACTAAGAAAATGCCATGAAGGTAAGTTAACCACTTCAGTGAAAATATTTCCGACTGTATATGGAACCAGCACATTGTACCCCATGATTGCATTATTGTACATAGCTATGATTTAATTAAAAAAAAAAAAAAGTACATGAAGTGTAAAAGCCTATGGTCACTTAGCAAACACATTTCGGAGGGGAATGAAACTATTCCATATAGGATTTGCCTATCAGTTCCTCACACTGATCTTTAAACACACCACATCCTTCTTATTTTACAAAAAAATTGTGCATTGCATAATATCTCTTTACTGGACTTGGGGAAATATAGTTCCAGAAAGCCTATAATACCACAGTGCATTATGTTGTCAGCTTTGAAGGTCAGAAACCAGACTAATATTTTACTGGGTGGTAGGAAATGGAGTGAGGTGGGCAGGGACAAACTCTTCACTGACATCTTGATTGATTGATTGATTTAGCAGTTTGTCCTCTCCCTTCCCTATACTCCCTTATCTTCCTTCTTTCCTTCCTTCCTTTCTTTTTTTTCCCCCTTATTTCAGTCAAAAATCTTCTGGACTTTCAAAAATAGCTCTAATCTCTATTTTACTAAGCCAAGTAAAATCAAATCACAATCTTTCAAGTCTTCAAAAAATGATTATATAGATATACAAGTGTAGCATTTAAGAACAGAAAAATACGAATTAATTTTTATGCCCCACCGTACATTTGATAGTTACTCATTCATCAAAGAACACATATACTTCCTTGTCCTCAAGATGATGAATTCTAACATTACTAGGCAGTTCTCGCTCTGTGTACTTTACCACAATAGGACCATCCCAGCAACAATAGAGGGCAGATACTATTATCATCTTCCTTATATAGAGAAAGAAAGGGATCCTTAGAGAATTCAAGGAACTTGTCTACAGCCACACAGCTGAGAAAAGGCAGGCCTAGGATTTGCACCCAGGCAGGCTAAATACAGAACCTATGCTCTTTACCACTGGGAATGAAAACAGTCAAACGCTGAACATACGTGTACCAGAGCTTGGGATGGCGGCTCACGGAATGGTTTTTTCCATTAGTTGGAGTGTCTTTCGTTGCAGATTTACTCAGTAGGAATTCTTGAAGCTTCTGCTTTACTTCTGTACTTGCTACTGCTCCTGAAACACGCGCACACAGAAACAGATGTTGACTGTGAGTTTTGTCCTCTCGTGCTCTAGAACACTTAGCAAAAATTAAGCAGTAACATCACTGGTCACACAGCATGTGAACTTTTCCTACTAAAAGAAGAAACCACAGGCTAGATAAGCTTTAGAATAGTAATGCTTTCAGTCTACTGCTTAAATTGCCAATTTTCAAAAGACCTTCTTTAATCGCTTTTGCAAAAAGGGAATTCCCAGAAATAATACTTTTTCTGGACTTAAAAAAATATTGCCGAGAAACAAAACACTGCTTTTTAATAATCAAGAATCTGGGAGGATTAGATACATTTTAGACCCTGTAAATACATTAAAACGACCTTTTCTGAGTTGCTAGTTTGAAAAACTTAACTTTTTAAAACCACTCTGAGCATTAAACAAATAAATACTGCTGACAATTCCAGTTCAAGTCATCCAATTTTAAATCTTGCTGCGACCTAATTTTGAACTGACCTAATACAAGAGAATTATTTGGATCTGTCTCCCTCTTGTGGATGGTTCTTTTACAAGTGCTCTGCCTTAAATCTTCCCGAAGTTTGAGTACACAGAACTAAATGGAGGAAAGGCATGGCTTACAGAGTAATTATTACGTGGGCAGGAAGAAAGAAGGCATAGTGAGGAGATATGGGCATACGTGTATTATTAAATAGAATGGCCTACACTATATTTCTGTAGAATAACATTATTTTTAAGGTTCAAAAAACCAAAGATTAGCATCTTTGCCAAACAGTGCTGAGCACACTGAATACAGAGAGCTGGCTGATATGTGAATGTCAGAACCTTATAGTCGGGTCTATAGTTTATCTTTCTAATTAAACACAGACAATTTTGACAAGTTTAATTCCACTCTTTGTCAGGCTTCTTTCTGAATGATGATCAGCTAAAGATGAGGGAAGAGAGTCCATCTTTTACCCTGGTGCCTCTTACTTTCTCGTCCTCTATCTTTGCCTCTGAGAGGAGGAAGCTGCTGTTCTCTGCGATGCCTCTCTACTTCCTGTTCTTGCCTCTGCTGCTCCAGTTTCTGCTCCTTTTCTAGGAGTTCTTGTTGCTGTTTTATGGCTAGAAGTTCCTGTTGCAACTTGCGAGAAGAGAAAGACATGAGAGTGTGCAATTTCTTTAGGTTTCATAGACCAAAATTGAAATGTTATGAGTTTTTGGAATTTGTTTATATTTAGTTTATATTTTTACCCACTTTTTCTATAAGCTGTTGTAACCTGAAGACAGCTGACTGATGCCATGATGGGCCTAATGTAATCAACAACAAGTTTTTAGGCAGCTCCATTACCTTTGCCTCCCTAACAAAAATAATTACCAAATACACTCATGTCTTCCAGTTTCTATCCATTAAATATTTAGTTCTTTTAATAAGTTTGCTTTAAATATATTTTATATGAAATATATTCAAACATGCAATGGTAGGGACTGCCCAGCAGTGTATTTCATAAAAAAACTTTCACTTCATAAAAAAACAAGTGAAATCTTCAGTTCTTATCCTGAGAAATGGTAGGAAAGTAACTAAAGCAAATACAATAGTGTGATATAAGTTAAGCTGGAGAAACTCTACCTGAAATAAATGAATGCTAAAAATTTTGAAAACTTACAGAGAATGTTCTCAATAGACCAATGCAATCTATATACACATATTAGGGCCTTCACTCAAAATAGCAAATGTCTTATTCTTTCATTCAGCACACAAAAACCTTCAGACTAGAGACAGTGGTCAAAAAGAATTCACTTTCATAAAAGTGCATTTTAATGCACTATTGTCTGGCTTTCTGAATCCCTTGAATTAATTTTTGAACAATGAATAACAAATGTAAATATGAGACATTCTTAATAACCATTTTTGAGGTATCAGTTTCCTTTTAGACTGGAAATTATATGTCTATGAAGTACAGTAAACTTTCTCACTGAGGAAAAATTAAAGATCTTGAGTTCTTCTTATGCTCTGACATTACTAGATAATATGTCTGGATGAGTTATTAGACTACTCAGAACTTTAGTTTCTAATGTGTAAGGTAGAGGATAATCTCTCTCATGCCTCATATTTAAAATGGATATAACATTTCATTTTTAAGTTTGAATCATAATAATTTTAATTATTATTACTATAGGTTTAGCATCCCTAATTTGGAAAACTCAAAATGCTCCAAAATCTGAAGTTTTTGGCACACTGATAGAACACCGCAAATGGAAAATTCCACATCTAAGCTCAGATGACAGATCAAAGTCAAAACACAGGCACAACACACAGTATATTCAGTACCTCCAAGGGAAAAAAGACCTTCTCTACCCCATTCACTTGTGATATACATTTTCCGCACACATCCAGATACCCCCCCATAATAACACCCACAATGATTAATAAAATGGTACACAGCCAGGCCAATATGCTAAAAGCAAGCCCCCCACATTCAGAATCAGTAATGATGGTGATGCCAAACAACTACAGATTGTGCAGATGGGTGGCTAAGATGATTTTGCTTTAGGATGGTTCAACATATATAAACTTTGCTTCATGCATACAATTGTTAAAAATGTTACATAAAACTACCTTCAAGCTATGTGTATAAGGTGTATATGAAACCAATCAATCTCATGTTTAGACTTGAGTCCCATGCCCAAGATATCTCATTATGTACATATATGCAAATGTCCCAAAATCTGAAAAAAATCCAAAATCCAAAGCACCTCTGGTCCCAAGCATTTCGGTAAAGGACATGTCGGTAAAGGACACTCTATTTGTAACTTTCAATGCTAATGAAATTAGTAATTTTTTTAATATTAGAATGGTACCTAAAACCCTGAATTTTATGCCAAAAAGTAATAGAACAAAAATAAAAAGATATTATTAATGGCATCAAAATCACGCAGGAGCAATATGAAGCTAACATTGTATGTTAATCATAATAGCCCTAACACACCCAGAATAGCTAGAGCATGTCTTATTCCTCTTCAAGTTAAAATCTTTGGTGTTTTGGCCTTGACACACCAGTCCTTTAATGAATGTTTTTAGATATTCCTTTCAGTAGAAGAAATCATAACTATGCTTAAACTCTGCTAGTGTTAACTCTACACAGATATTGGGATTGGTCTAATTGATTCAGTGCTTTACTCAAAGCCCCAGTGTATAAGAAGGTTAATCTTTCTTAGGAATCTAGAAATGCACACAATTTAATTACCATGCCTACTATTCACTATCAAAGTTCACAGGAATGATAATTAAAACAATAAAAGAAATAAAATTTTGCCCCTCCACTTACAGATATTCTGACCCAGGAAAGAGGCATGGGAACTTAGGAGCAGACCAGGCAAGACTGTAAGCCTGGGAGTAACCACTTACTGACAGTGTAGTCTTGGAAATGTTACATTATATTTTTCTAATTCAGATTATGGGTGGAGAAATGGGATTACAGCATCTAACTCAATAAATTGTTGGTTATTACAGAAGCCAAAGATGCAAAAAGCTAACACTAATTCAAGTGTTAGCTAATTCAAATAGCTAATAGTTGGCTATTTTAAATTGCACATGAACTTTATGGATATCCTGCATAATTAAATCATAATGCACTGTGTTTTCCTTATAAAATAAAATTTAAATGACTATTAAAAGCATCAACTTTTAGCTTTACCAGTACAAATTATAACAAAATAAATAAGGTAAGTTTTTAAAAAGTACAAAAATTTTTAATCTTAAAAAGACATTTTAATTATTGTCTTCCATTTTGGAAAAACAACATTACTTTGGAAAATCATTTTAAAAACTAAATATTTCTTTTAGCTCTTTCATAATTTCAATAAACAATACCATTTTGCTTCTATGAAAGGAATAAATATCTACTTGCTACTATTAACTTTTTAGTAAAATTAAACAATAAATTACTTACTAAAAAATTTATATTGATTTTCCAGCTACAGAAGGCATCAAATATAAATGAAAGAAGTATCTAAAGCAATAATTTATCAGTATTCGGGGCAGCATAATTCACATAAAGCACTAGATAGTTCCTTAGATCTTTAAAGTATGGTGAAGAATGTAAATTTTACTCATTTATCTTTGCCACCAGGAAAAAACTGAAGAAAGAGATTTAGACATCAGTGTTCCTATTATTGCTTCATATTTCACATTAAAATAATGCTTCAGTATTCATTCAAAATTAAGCCTATAAACTAAATGAAGGTTATTCATTCTTCAGAATATAGCCATTTGCTAGTGATTCCATATGGGGCCCAAAAGAAAATCCTCACCCTTATTTTTAAGGTATCTTATAGATCAATAATATGCCAGGGTTCTTTTGGAAAAGTTCACTAGCAAAAGAAAAAAAGCATATTTAATATCAAGTAAAAGAGCCTGTTTAGAAAAATTAGATGATACAGGCCTTCCAGGCTAAGGAAGTAACTTGGGAAACAAGGAACATTGGGAAGGAGATAGCCTTCTCACACCGTTTAATATTTATAGGGTAAAATTATATAGTATTAACATAGATTAGTTATCTATATTAACCCTACGTCAATGAGCTGCTTGTACTTGATAAGCAAGTAATAGATTAAGTACCAAAATACAATACCATAAAATATGATGAAATATAATATAAAATTTATTATGTTAATAAGTTATCACATATTGAAGTCATCTTTAAAGGAGTTAGATTTAAAAATAAATTATTATAAATATTTGCTGCTTTTATCTTACCAACATAGTAAATTCAAATTAAATATTCACATTGACTAAAGTAGCCTTGTTTTCAAATGTCTTTGTCAAAAAGTTGGAATATATTTTACAAATAAAGTTAAACTAACATTGCTGAAGATACAAAAGAAAAATAAAAACTAGATACATCTAAAATAATCTGATAACAGGCCATCATAAAAAAATTATGAGCTATGGATATATTTATCATTGGATAATTTAAACAATTTAAGTCTTAAATTGTCAACTATGCCCAAAATTCTTTTGATAAATTCTTATCTACCATCTATAAAAATATTTGTACCAGTTGGTCCATATATAACTCCCTTGAGCTTTTCATTATGCTATTATTTTGAATGTATATAGTATGTAATTTTTTCTAAAGGAAAGTTTAGGACATACTTAGAACATCTACTTATAGATCAAAGATTATTTTACAAAGGTTTTCTCTTCACATAACATGACTTATCCTTTCTCATAAATAGCATCTGCAGTTTCTTAATAGATATGAATTGGGTCTTTCCAGGCTTGTGGTTCTTCTTAGTGGAGAGAAGATGGGGCAAATGAATAAAATCATGTAGAAGAAAATCTACAGCTAGGGATGGAAGTTACTATTCCCCACTACTGACTCTATAAGGTAGAGGACACAGAAGTGGTACAGTCCCCTTTAAGAAGCAAAGCATGCTTTTAACAGGTACTTACCCAAAGATTTCACTAGTACAATTACAATTTCCTTCAAGTCATAGATCCGTGTCTTAATCACAGTGGAACTCCCCTCAGAGTCCCCCTGGGCATTGCTGTGCCCACCATTATGAAGATGCCCTGAGTAAGGTCAGAGACAAAGAAACATTTGCTACCTTGATGTGCTCCTGAAGCTGAGCCTGGTGTTGCCGGGTCAAGTTCTCATGCTGTTTCTGAAACTCGGCTATCAGGAGTTGCTTCTGGATTTGTTGCTGCTGCTGGATGAGAAGTAACTCCTGCTGTAGTTGCTTTTCACGAACGACAGGATCTACCACGGGCATCATCATCCTGAGGTCCGTCCTTAGGTCTAAAGGTGAAATGGGCTCCAGGCCCACAGGAACCTCCGACTTCACATCCACTAAAAAAACAACAGAAAAGAGGGCGGGGAGTAGGATAGAGTTATAAATGATTGGAAATTAGTACGTTCGTAACGACAAATAAAAGACATTATACCTTGTACGATAAATTTTATGTCAATATTTCAGGGCATTTCTTCACAATGATGATAGATAATTTGCATATCAGGTTTGATAAATTGGTTATATGCTAATTTTTACTTATCAATCTGTATTCTTGCCATGAATCTTCCACAATTCCCTTTTTCAAAGAGATGACTTCAATTGTTCACTAGTATCAAAGTCATCCATAAAACTTACTCTACAGAACCACTAACAAAAATCCAGTCAACTGCCAGGCACAGTAGCTCCTACCTGTTAACCTAGCACTCTGGGAGGCTGAGACAGGTGGACTGTCTGAGCTCACAGGTTCGAGACCAGCCTGAGCAAGAGTGAGACCCTGTCTCTTAAAATAGCCAGGCATTGTGGCAAGTACCTGTAGTCCCAGCTACTCAGGAGGCTAAGGCAAGAAAATTGCTTGAACCCAAGATTTTGAGGTTGTTGTGAGCTAGGGCAACAAACTGAGACTCTGTCTCAAAACAACAACAGCAAAAAAACCCAGTCAACTTAGGACCAAAAAAATGCAACATTATTGAGGGGAAGATTATTCCTCATGTTATAAGAGGAAACTTCTACCACAATTAAATTTATGCACTTATGAACATTTTTGTTAATTATTAGTCAAAAGATATATTCAAACTTAAAAAGTAAAGATTATATGTAAGGCATTTTCAAAGACAATACAAAACTGCAGGCCAAAACATGGGAAAGGATGATTAAGCCCAACAATGGTGCTAGATCCAAACGCCAAGGTATAAAAGGAGCTAACTTTCTGAGTACTGGTTTTTTAGTGGCAATAATCTGTACCTCAGTTACCTTATTCCTAAAATAAGATGGGACAATATGAGGAAACTTAAAACAAGTATTTAATCAAACTGCTAGAGAAAGAAAGATTTGATGATATGAGCATAACTATAGATAATAATACTTAAATTTATAAAAATTACATTAGATGATGTATGTAAAATGCTTAGCACAACTTCTAATAGATTAAAATGCTACTTTCTAAAGGAGTGGTTTAAGTGGGAAAGCTCAAAACAGGGTAGATATACCACTTATTTAAGGCTGGTGTCCCTTCTGATTGGTAAGTCTCCCACATCAAACTGGTTGATAAATATTTTGTGTATCACTCCTACCCACAACATACAGTAGAAAAACTTTGTATTTAATTGAAACAGATTAAATTAAAGGCAATAGGGATTTTGAAGGTGGAAACTGTATTGCATGACTTTTGGAAGAGGTCTGCAAGTACTCAGAGCCAACCAATTATTGGCAGGGAAAAAAATAAATAAAGACCCAGTCAAGGGTGTCCAAACTGCAGCCTTTGGGCTGTATATGGATTATGTGAGGACTTCCTTGCTTATTTATGGTAGTGGATATCACAAAAATTGTGCACAGATCTTTTGATTTTTTTCACTCGTCAGTTTTCATTAGTATTTGTGTATTTAACATGTGGCCCAAGACAACTCTTCCTTTAATATAGCACAGAAAAGCCAAAATTGGATCCTTTTTTAAATTAAAAAAAATTTCAAAGATTTAAACACTATGAGAATCCAAAAAAATACCTTTATAAATCAAATTACAGTTACAACAGAGTTGTTAAAAGACTTCAATGAGACACTTGAGAGTACTTACAGCATTTAACACATTCCACAATAAATATTTTGTTATTTTTTATTATATAAAAATTAAAATTTGCTATATACAGGGTGGACATAAAGTTCATGTGTGATTTAAAATAGTTGTAACTTTAAATTGCGCATGAACTGTATGTCCACCCTACATTAAAATAAACCACCAAACAAAACAAAAATATTAGGAAAAATACGAAAATAAAATGGTATACGATCTCTTCTAAATACCAGAAAATAAAAACACTAAAATCTCTAGAATAGAATAAAAAGAATACAACTGAAAATAGCTTTCAATAGTAAAGAAAAGAGATTATCAATCAAAATAAAGCATTATTAATTATTAAATATCATATATATGATTCATGTACATACATATCTATGCATAATGACCACATTGTACAGTAAGCATATGATTAAGAGACAATTACTTATTGCAAATGGAGTTGTCAAGTGGCATAATACTCTGCAAAACCAATTTGGTGATGTGTATCAAGAGGTGTTACACATTTCTACTATTTGCTGCAGTTTGCTAACTCTTAGGATTATACCGTAAGGAGATAATACTTACAGAGAAAAAAAGTTCAGTGTCATTTGTTTACTGAAGTATTATTATTATTTTTTTAGCTGAAATTACCAAGTACAAGGAAATGTCTAAGTAAAATATGTCACATTCACTTGGAAGGAACATAAACAACCATTACAAATTCCATTACATTACGTGGAAAAACAGTAATAAAAGTGACATATATACTATGATAACAATTTAAACCACATAACTGTAATTAGTTTAGTCAATATATAGACTTACTGAACCCTTTTAAAGTCTCAGGCTTCATTCTAGATGTTGATATTTAGTACTTAAAAAAAAAAAAAGACAAAAATTCCAGCTGTTATCGAGCACATATTCTATTAGGGCTGTTAATTGTATTAGTTTCTGAATCCTAAAAGGAAAGGCTGGCAATGCAGAAAACTGAAGATGGTTGTATTTTGATAGAGATATGAATGATCCTCGCCCTTCTACTTTTTCCAAATTGCATCTAATGCTCTACTACTAAAACTTAAATTTGAATATTCCAGGTTGGGAGCTACAAAGTTTGTATACCATGTGGATTTAAGAACCATCTTCAGTGATTTATAAATACAAATGTTAAGTTTTCAAATTCTACAACATTAAATATTCTTGCTAGTCATTTGAACTACATGCTCTTGTCCATACCCCTGTGCATGTAAACTGGTGTCAATTTTGTGTTGCTGACACTGGTTGTTCTTTAACATTTAGTCAGAAGTTTGCAGTGATGGTATTTCATGTGTCACTTTAATGAAAATGGGACAATGATTTATTAATGAACTATAGTTTGGTAGACAATGACATCTAAATTATGATATTTGTGAAAGGAAAGAAGTTAATTGTGACAAGTTTCGAAGCTAAAGAGGAGCATGGCTTGCAGGATGTCTTAGTTGCAACGCCCAGTGTAGAATTTTCAGTCAAGGCTCTGGAGTAACATGAAATCTGAGCATTAACTTAAAGAGCTGGCTTAATTCCAATGAAAAGCAATGGCTGTTAAGGGCGTATTTCTTTTTTACATTAAAAAGGCCAAACTATAGCCTTCAGTTTTTACATGGAAATCCCGATAAACAAAAGATCAGAATTTAACCCCATAAAGACTAAATGTAAAAATTCAAGAGACCCTGGGGTCTCTTCTTGCTGGCATTTTTGTTATCCATAAACTACAAACATCAAACCCCTAACAATTAAGGGGAAAAAAGATAAGGGGAAAAAAGATAAGGGGGAAAAAGTCCTCTGAAACAGTTATTGTAAACCTCAAAGGGTAATTTGACTTCTTAACCTGCTATCCCAACAAAAATGATTATGTCTAACTACTTGCCTTTGTTCAGAGACTAATCACTAAATTGTGAAAAATCACCCTCAACTTACAAAAACTGCTCTTGATTATAAATAATTGCTCAAGACTGAGAGAAAGTGGCAGGCAAGATCCCAGTCTTTCATCCAATTTATTCAGCAGCAATCCACATTCCATTTGTCTAGACTAAATATAGCAGCGTTTATACAAGAAATCAATAGTGCTTGCAGAGAGGAGAGCAAAGGCATGAATATTTCATCAAACTCTGAGAGAAATGGCAATCAGCACACTGATGGTTCTGTGTAGGTCATCTTTGGCCTGCTGGATTAGTTTCTGTTACTTGGACAATAGCTCATCTCTGCCTAATCATAATCATATCATAACCATTCTTTCTATTTTTAACATTAATTGCATTGTGGGTGACAAAGGCTCATCGTATTCCAGAAGGAATGTTGGATTTTTCTTATGTCTTTTGTGACAAGCTAATAACCCACCCCAGGAGAAATAATAGTAATACAATAACATAGCTGAGTTTCAACAAGTTACAGACACTTTATATCACAGAATGTAAAAGGAAGTGCATTTTCCAGAGCTGCCTTATAGAAATAATCAATTTACAAGGAAAAATTAGCCACTAGTTTTAACAATGGGTAAATGGAATCATCTTTGTTTGCAATATTCCTTGTCTGGAAACATTCAAATTCCTCATAAATTACTTAGAACAAGTGTCCCATGACACATATGTTAGAAGAAAGGTAATGATGGCAAATATTAGTATTAGTTATAAATGAATCATTTTTTTCAATATATCTCAAGGCACATGTGAGAAAAAGTCACAACACAGATAGCTTTATTGGGACTCACTCTGTTTGAGTGAGTATATGTTATATTTATTATTTTATTATTACATAGCAAATGCCCAGTCAGAACATCTCCACATACATATTAGTCTTATCACTTAACAAAGTCCATTCTTTCTTCCGTGTCTTTCTCATTTGATCTTTGATCGTTATTCTTTCTTCTGTTTAATGTTTTTTAATTCATGCAATTTTTAGAAAGTTTAGTTTTTAATGAACATGTACATGAAAATGTTCCCATTTCAAAATCAAAACAAAGTCCCAAAACCATAGAGGTGTTTACAATAGTCACATTTATTTAAGGAACACACATACACATTTCCATTTTTTAATTAAATTCTATGACAAATAGGTCAATTCCAAGGCTGTTATAGAGTTAATTCAGAGAACTAAGAATTATCTAGTAGCCATGGAGTGTTTCTTAATTCTTAACGTTAGATGCTGCTATTCATAGCTTAGGTAAGCAGAGAAGATTTTCATATGTTCAAAAACAGTACTCTTTGGTTGCTACCTTGTCAGTTGGCTCACAAACAAGAAGCCATCCATTTTAAGAATGTTTTAAGGGAACAACTTGTAAAACCTACAGATGAAAAAATTTTAAAGAATGCACAATTTTGTTCATGTACAACTGTCACTATGGCTAAAGACTGTTCATGCCATTTTGAAAGAAGTAGAGTTCAACATATTGGCTTTCTCACACACACACACAAAATTGCATGGGCACAATCTCACCATTGATTTGTGTGTGTTAATTATTTAGTTAATTTTTCCACTTGAATAAGTGCTATAAAAATTGGAACCATGCTGAATAATCTCAGTTAACATTCATAATTACGCAAGGCATAAATTGAGATATGGTAGTAACAATGCTGCCCAGAGCCAGTTTGTACTTAAGTTCTTTATACCAAGGAAATGATTGTTCACAAGATTGTTCACAACTGTCCCCTGGATTTGGCAAGGAACAAATATTGCTCTCATCATCTATTCTCCTTCTTTGGTTCCTTCTTTCATGCATAGAAACCTATGAATGTTGGGTCCTGTTGACTCTGTCCACTGGTAAAGGCTGCTTACTGTACTTTTTTTCTGCTTTAAAATTGTCCGATCAAATCTGTAATTATTATCAGTAGTTCAAGGTCCAAAAAAGATTGCAAAATAGCTGCCTCAGATACACATAATCAGGGCTTCCTCTAAGTATGGTCATAACAATAGTTTAAGTACAAGGCAAATTCTGCCAGAAACCCTTTTATTAAACTTCAACAGGAGTAGAAATTATCTATCAATAACCTTTTCATATCTGCTTCTTTGTTGTAGACTTTAGCCTTTGCCATGTCAGGCTGGTTCTTTTAAAATAAATTAACATGCATCTTGATGATATCATGTCATCCCTGAAACTTTGATCAATATCAAGATGTGCACTTATGCTAGCCTATCAGGTAATGGCAGAGAGATTATCTTCTCCATGGTATGTGCTGCCTGGCCTTGTTTCTGTTCTTTCTGGCCAAACCAAAATCAATAAAGAATAATGTATTATTGTGACACCCAATACCAATTAGGCATCAGCTGGTTTAAACTTTGTGACTCCAACTCTTTGTATGTACATATGCAATTCTACTGCTCATCTGGTCAGTTAAGTGTTGTTTTCATTGTAAGCCTTCTTGAAACAGAAACTGGAGGTCTTAAGAATTGAAGATCCATGAGTAGCACATTGTAGTATTTGTCTTAACTACACCACTTCATGTGCAAGCTGTCAGCCCTATTTTAAACACTCTTAGAAGAATCTGCTCTCATGTAACACTACGAAATAACTAGCTTTCTGAGGTCTCAGATTCTAACTTCGCCTTGCTTCCTTGCCATTGGTCATGTTCCTTGTGTGGTAAATGCCCCAAGAGAGCCAGACTTGATCGTCAATACCAGTTTACATTTCCCTGTGATAATGAATTTGGCTTTGAAGCCACATCTCCTAGCCATTCTGAGATATGATGATGAAAGACTGGACACAAAGCCTTACGCCTCTCAGGAGGACAAGGGGCCTCTGGGGCTTGTCTACAAAGGAAAGCCCCTGAGGAGGGATCCAGAAAACAGTTTCCTTCTGGGTGTTAACAGGGCTCAGAATCCACCAAAGAGAAGCTAATCACCCTATTCGGTAGTGTTTCCTTTCACCAGGCTGCCATGTGTGAAGGGATCATCACAAGATACCAGGCCATGAATTAGGGTAGCACTACTGCCCTGAAGAAACCCGTTTTTCTCATGCTTCATGATGGCCACCATCTTATGCTTCCGGTCCTATCCGCCACCCTGTCCCAGAAGCTGCTCTTGCCCACACTGAGCTCTTTGGGAAAGGATCTGGCTCCAGAAGGTCTGCGAGTGGGGTTGAAATTTAGGGACACCTGCAAAGGTTTTCTTAAAAAATCCTTTTTAAAAATCTCTTTATTCCTATGTGTTATGGATTTGGTTCCCCAAACTACTACTCTCCCCACCAAAATTCATCACTGTCGGCTTTCCCCTGACTTCTCTAGATTTATCTCTGTTACTTTGCTAGAAAGCAAAATCACATCCTCCTTTAAAAAAAAAAAAATTACGTTGGAGCCTGTGGCTCAAAGGAGTAGGGTACTGGCCCCATATACCAGAGGTGGAGGGTTCAAACCCAGCCCTGGCCAAAAACTGCAAAAATAAAAAAAATTAATTTCTGCAGTCTCCTTTCATTGATTTTACACTATATGTCTTGCACAACTTCTTTCCTTATCTAATAGTTAAACAATTTTTTTAAGCATATGCTATTACTCTGCTAAAAATTGGAAATAAAAATGAGAAGTATGATGTGGTCACTGTTTGCCAGAGCGCACAATAAAGTATATACAACTATAGTCTTGGGCAGGGTAGAACAGAGTGGTCAGGATCCCTGGACAAAAGGAATGAGACAGGCACGCAGCTGCAAACTAATGTGCTGTGTTATTTGTTACAGATGAACTTAAAAGAGAAGCCACTGATTATGCTAGATGGAGTCAGAAAAGACTTCACAAGGCATGGTTGCCTGACTCTTCCCTCTGCCATTAAAAAGGCAAAGGCACGAGTCACGGTAGAAAAACAACATATGCACAGTAACAGGAAAAGTAAAGGGAAACTGCAGTGGCTTGGTGTGACTGGACTCTAGCAGGCACAGGTGATAAAAGATCAGACAGATGTGATTACTTCACAAAACGAACAGTGGGAACAAAGCCATGGCCACCAGCACCAGGGTGCGGAGACATATTCTCTCCTCCCTCCTTCATCTCTGAGTTTAATCCCTTACAAAATTTAACCTACCAAGTTGTGAGGATAAATGAGTGAAGTAACTTTCCCTTATCTTATTTTGCGAGCACTAATTGACATCAGATGTTTTAAAGTAGAATAAAGATAGGAAGGAATGGCTTATGTCTAGTGAAAGTCAAAAGCATGGAAAGACTGGAGGTAGAGTGCCTCTCCAAATCTCTTCTCTCTTCCCCTCTTTTTCTACCCTTCTCTCTTTTTTCCTCTCCCTTCCCTACCTCCTTTGCTCCTTCAGGGTTCCTATTTTTGCAAGTTCTCTAGCAGAATAATAAAACCGTGGAAGGGGGAGAAATGGTAAGGGTAATAAACAGGAGAAACGTTCTCAGGTATAATCCATAGGCTTTAGGAAATAAGTAAAACTTAAATATTTTTCTTCCTTCAACTCCATGAAAATTAGTTTAAGCCACCTTGATATTTCTCTTCTCTTAAATCCTGCTAACACCTCACACCCATACTTTCAACATAATTTGGAATTAAATACAATTTTTGTAATTTTATTTACATTTTTATATTTTACACAATGTTGGTTATATCACCGCACGAGCTGACTGAGGACCAGGGGCCACGCCTGATGTCTGTATCTTGTTCCTGTAGTCCTCTGCCTCACTGACTACACCGCAGCATCAGTTTTTAAGTATTATAATGTCTAAAGAAAATATCAAATACTGTTTAGGGCTGTATGTATATAAAATGATACTGAAGTAACTGTTTTTATAGTATCATGACCTTGACACGTTATTTTTTATTCATTCCCCAATTCAGCAAATATTTATAAGCCCTGTTTAATGCCAAAACAGTTGCTAGCCAACAAAACAAGTAAACACTATCTCTACTTTCAAGAAACTTGTATTCTGACACAATACAGTGAAGGCAATAATGTCAGGGTTCCGGACAAGACCGTCTCATGGGCCATTTTCCAATTTGCTCCAAGGTAATCTCTTCCATTCCCACAATTTTATTCCCTTCCTATATGGTGACAATTCCATCTTTAGTCTAAATATCTATTGCAAACATGTGACCCAAATGTACAGCTACTAGGGGCACTCTTCCTTTAGCTGTTTCATACTGCTCCTTCTCCAGTACCTGGGTTTCAATCACTACAGCCAAAAAGAAACTGGGAATTGACAGTTGACTCCTTTGCCTTTTATTATCTATTTCCAATTTTCAGGAATGATCTCTTCTATTCTTAAATATTTCTTAAAGACACAGCAATCTTTCCACCACTACTGCCTGTTTTACTAAAGTATGCCTCTGTCATTTCACTAGCTAACACCCATCAGTGAAACCTCCATATTTAACATGGCTGGGCTCTTTCTCCATGGTATGCTTTCTGCTTCTGTTTCCAGCATTAGTACCAGCTATCCTCCTTTTCCTCAAGCCACACTGATCTTTTTGTTCCTGAAACATGCTATGCCCTCCAAAGTCGTAGAGATTCTCAGTATGTGATCTCTCCTTCCCCCAATCTGACCCGTTTTTCTAGATGAATTCTTACTTATCCTTCATATCTTAGCTAAAACATAACTTATATAGGATGTTTTTCCAAGTTATTAAATGTATCCTTTAAATTTTGAAATTCATTTTTTTTTAAGACAGAGTCTCACTTTGGTAGAGTCTCGTCCTTGGTAGAGTGCCATGATCTTAGCTCACAGCAACCTCAAACTCTTGGGGTAAAGCAATCCTCGTGCCTCAGTTTTTCTTCTTTCTTTCTTTTTTTTTTTTTTGGTAGAGATGAGGTCTCACTCTTGCTCAGGCGAACTCCTGAGCTCAAGTGATCCACCTGTCTTGGCCTCCCAGAGTGCTAGGATTGCAGGTGTGAGCCACCACACCTGACCTTGATATTCTTTTTATAACATCTGTTTAACTGTCTATCTTAATCACTATTCAAAACCCCAGGAGGGGAGGGCCTATTTTCAGTACTTAGTACCACATGAAAACGTAGTAAGGCCTCAGAGCATACCTGGAATGAACAAATGAATGAATAAATTAATGGACGACAGTCACAAATATTATGGAAGTAAAGTTATTAGAAACATATGCACATTTGCATGTCTGTGGTCAAATACACATAAACTCAATTAAAATCCTAAAGCAGTTACTTATTGGGCTTTTGATGATTTGAATTCCAGATATATACTACTGAACTGCTTTAGTTAATAAGTGCATGAGTTTCTGGCAACAATAATTAAGTATTTGAAAATAATCTCAGCAGTTTTTCCACCCACTTTGTATTTCCCAGACTCCATTGTATCTCTCTCTCTCTCTCTTTTTTTTGGCAATTTTTGGTCAGGGTAGGTTTGAACCCACCACTTCTGGTATATGGGGACAGCACCCTACTCTTCTGAGCAACAGGCACTGCCCTCCATTGTATCTCTTAAAAATTCAATGTGCTGACACAACCATGAAAGTGGAGAAAGAGAACATGAAAGAAAATAAAAGTTATCTGTCCATTCTGGTTACCTCAGTGGGAATCACCAAGTACAGGCCACAAATTGAATTTTCTAAACAATAAAGCCTAATTCGTGACTGAATATCTCATGTGATAATATTAGAAAATTAGAGGAGAACTGTTAAATGGTAAACTAAGAATTGTTTTTCAAATTTCTAATTTGAAAGATGAATAATTAAATCAATACATATAAGAGGTAAATCCTCTTCTGCTATTTAATCAAAATTCTTTGCCATTTTATTAACAACTACAGTAACTAATCGATTTTGCTTTGAAAATGCTAAAATGCTTTTTATTAAAGGCTCTTCATTAAATTGTGTAGTCTTGGAAGGAACACTGTTTCTGGAAAAGTAAATTAATGTTTGAATGTGCCTAACATCAAAAGTAGAAAATGCAAAAGCAAGTTATACAGCCTTAGTTGATAACAATACCAAAATTTCACTTTAGTAATGCAAATATTCTTAGCTGATTTTCCACTATTAATATTTATAATGGCACTATTATGGAATGAAAACAATTATTAAATTATAAAACATAAAACAAATAATTTCTATAACAAGTATTCTTTGAACTGATTAATAAGGAAGTACAATTCTCTCTCCAAGTGATTCTGTTCAAGCTCTACATGTCTTTAGTTAATAAAGGGCACTAACTAATACATGGCATAAATGAAAAGAAAATAAATACGAAAAGCAATCTGGACTTTGATTTACTATTCTCTTATTTCCCAGGGGTCTGAACAGGAAACAAAAATAACCCCAAATGACTAAAATATCAGTAGGGCTTGAAATATCAACATTTAAGTTAAAGCAAGCTAACTTTTTAATCAAAGCCTTTACTATTTTGATTTACTTAATTCAAATATGTCTGTCTGCAAATATGCCTTTGAATTAAGCAGTCATAATAAACCATAACACAAACATGAATTGCCAACTAATTTGTAATACCCACTTAGTTCTGAAGTGTTACAATGTTTGCTAGTTCTTTACTATTTAAGAGCTTCATTGAGCTCCTTGCACTATGGAAACAAAATCAAGTCAATTTCTGGGATTTCAAGGTAACAGGAGCTAAGAACTTATTATTAGTTTGTGATTTATATTATTTTGTAATTTGAAATAAAAATTCACTCTGATATAAAGATAACTGTAAATGAAACCTTAAGCGGATGAGAAATTTTAATGTTTTACAATAGACAATATAGGTATTAAGCTAAAAGAGTTATTTATTTAGCTATCCCCATCTGGGATGTAAATTGACTTCTGAGGGAATTATAACGAAGGTGGGCAAACTGTTATCCTTCCCCATATTGTTTTTGTAACTTATATTTTCTTCTAAGTAACAGACAAATACTAAATTATTACTTTTGCAGATGACTAATTAAACTTTCCTCTCATCAGGAAAATCTAATAGTTGAGACAAAGATTCCCTTATAATCCCAGAACCTGGTACATCATGACATGTAGTATAATTTAATAAATACTGGTCGAATAAATGACTCTCTTAGCAGATATCCCTTCTACATTCTTTTTCAACAAATGAACACTTGCTTACATAGCAAATACATTTTTCAAGTATTGTATTCCCACTCTTCCATCAGAAACCCTCATTTTCAAAAGCACATAGCATGCACTATTTTCATAGAAAAAGTTTTATAGTTTTATCAGTTCCTGTATCCTGCCATTGACAAATAATTACCTTTAACCAGCACAAAATAGTTCAACTATTTTCTGAAAGTCTCAATGATAAATACTTAAGACAAACAATACACATTAAAATGTGAAGGAAAAGTAGGAGAAAAAGAGCAAAACAGCCGCGCGGGCTACCGCCCTTCTTTTCTTTGCAATTCAGATAACGTCCTTTCCTTTTCTCCTCACTTTTCAGTCCTGCAGAATGGGAATAGGACTGATGCATTTTACTTTTACTCGAGAATTCAGCTATTTCTGAGGAAATCATTATTTTTAATAAAAAATTCCACTAAGACCTTCTAATATAGTATTGTACTGGCTTAAAAACAAAAAAACAAACAAACATTTCTTTAAATGGATGGACATTTTCTTCAAATAAAATCTTATAAAGACTCCCAACATATAAAAGGTGCATGAATGCAAATATTATGTGGGGCAAGAGGAGAAACCAATGTCCCACCCATTCACTTCCTTCCCTACTCCTTCCCCCTGGCAAATCAGGCTCCATGGAATGCAGTTTGAAATCACTGGTCTAAGGGCATTATTTCTTTTTTTATTTTGCTGAATTCAAATCAGAGGTAAATCACATTACTGCTTTTTCAAAGAATGATGCATTTTTATGAAAACTGAAATTGTGGAAATTTGAACATTTTGAATTGAAAATGCTAAAGTTACATTTTTTACATACAATTTAGCAAAAAAATGTTAAAACATAAAAAAAATTCATTGAACATCAAGTAATTTTCAAATCTTGCCAAGCCAAATGGGTTAGCAGCTATATTTATGTTATTGCCACATGGTGGCACTACTTTTGCTTGTAAGAAGAAATACCCATTATCCTTTGTCAGGAAGTACTTTGGATGTGATTTTTAAAATACATGAGTTTTCAGGATTTGAGCCTTCTAATAAAATGTGACTTCCTGCTCACATATACTATACATTGACTATATTGGTTTCAAGCTTGGTTTTCCAAACTTGGGTAAGGAGAAAGAGCATAGTATTGGTAAGTCTGGAGAGTTTTGCTTTTAATTTAAATTATAGAACCAATACTAATACAATACTTCTGCGCCAAACACCATTCTGAATGCTTGATAAAATAACTGTTAATTCATTGGTTCTTCTTTACATCTTTATGAGGTTGTACTATTTAGGAACCTATTGAGTAGACATGATTACAATTCTCATTTGTGAATGAGGAAAATGGAGGCCACAGAGGAACTTGGCCAACATCACACAGCCACTGAGAGATACCCAAGGAATTAGGACAGAAAGCATCCAGCTCCAGAGTCTGCTATCTTATCCACCACATTCTGATTCTTCTTGACAACTACAAAATAGGCATTCAATTTTATTCTGATATAGTTCACTCCGGAGTATGTGCTGATAGAAAGGAGACGAAAACATTTTTGTTAAAATAATATTATACATTTTTTATTTTGAAAGGTGAAGAAAAATATTTGTAACTGTCAATATATTCCATAGTGAGATGCATAATTGACACAACTTCTGCATATTTTGACACATTTGTGTATTTTCAGGTAAGCCAAATGCATCTTTCTTTCAATGCTCTTTTTAAGTAACATTTCTGTACTTAAGAATTTCAAATTTGGTATTTTACCTTTTTCTTTTAGCTACCAAAAATTCTGGTGATTTCAGACAATCTCCCTCCCCTGCCTCCTTCCCTTTCGCCTTCTTTCCTTTTTTCTTAAATTCATTATGGTTTTACTCTCCCATTGGATTATATTGGAGTGGAGATGCTGAATCATAATTAAGTACAAAAAGGGTTAATAAGGTTCGGGTGTATTGTTTATAAATTTTTAGATTATTTTGAATTGAAGAAAGTAGTAACAATAAGTAATAAGCAGCTGTTTTTTCGACAGTGTGAGAAAGGAAGTGACAGGCAGGCTACACTGTTGTACAGTATTTCTTTTTCCTATGTCAGTGTTTTTTGTTTTTTCTTTTTAAAGTTTTGGTTCATTCTTCTCTGTGCATTCTGTAAGACAATCACTGGCTATTAAAATACAACTTACAGTATAAACAGAAGGGCTCACCCTCAAAAAGAACTTGAAGCTATCAGAAAAATTAATTTTTTACATATATAAAAATAAATGTGTATGTGCATTAATTAAATAAATCTATAGTGCTGGCATAAGAAAATGTATTAATTTTTCTCTGTGGCTTCTGTTTAATTAAACTGTCATTAAAATTTCTATTTCTGGCAGAAATCACAGCATCTGTTTATAGAACTAGCTATTGAAAGAACTGTCAACATTACAGAATGCTTCTCAATATTTTAAGCACAGCTTTAAGATGATCAATGTTTAACTTGAAATCACATCTCTTTGTATAAATAAAAGTATAAGAAATTATTTAAAGTATTAAAAGTGAATAGAACTATGCATCACAGGGTTTAGCAAACTATGACTCACAGATTAAAACTAGCCTGCCTTCTTTTCTTTATGGCCTGTGACCTAAGAATAATTTATACATTTTCTAATGGTTGACAAAAAAGGAAAAAACATATTTTGTGACATGAAAATTATGTTAAATTCAAATTTCACTGTATGTTTAAAAATAAAGTTTTATTAGAACACAGCAGCACTCTACAGCTGCTTTTACCCTAGAAAGACTAAGTTGAGTGCCACAAAGACAGTACAGCCTGTGAAGTCTCAAATATTTATTATCTGCTCCTGACAGAGAAAGCTTGCCAAGCCCGCCTGTAGAGAATCTGTGACCAAATTTATTTTCACGTGGTGAAACTTCCCTGTAGTAATCAAATCCACAAGTTATTTCTCTACCCTGATGGTTTAATGGAGAAGGTTAAAAATTAACATAATTTGTTTCATCTAAAATAAAACATAATTAGGAAACAATATGCTAAGGAGATCATGTAAACGAAGCTCTGAGTATTGCATTACATTGATGTATTGATTTTATTTTACTTTGTATTTGTTTTTTTTTTTTTTTTTTAAGAGATGAGAGTCTGTCTTGCTCTGTTGCCTGGGCTGGAGTGCACTGCATGGTAATAGCTCACTACTATGACCCTTCCATCTCAGCCTCTTGAGTAGCTGGGACTACAGACACAAGCCACCATGCCTGGATATATAGTAATTTTGGACTTTATTGCCTATTCTTCACCTTATGAAGTTAACTGGTAAACAAAACATCAATAAAAGCAATGGCATGTTTAACTCAGCAATATGTGCTAAGCACTGTCTATGGTTTTTGCTCAAATTTTCCCATGAATACAACAGTCTTCTTATTATTCTCATTTTACAGACAAGGATAACAAGCACTAGCTAGGTTAGAGTAACTCAGCCAATGTCAAGTACACAGTATTATTTTTTAAGTGCTATTTTTTAATTTTGTTTATTTAATAAAACATGTTAAATACAGGATGTCCATAAAGTTCATGTGCTTTAAGTTGCACAGAAACTTTATGGACACCCAGTATTCACTCAGAAAGGTGTTAAATGAAAGACATTATAATATTCCAGATTAGGATTTAGGTGGGTTCTCCTCCTAATTTATCTCTTTTCCACGAGATAATATACCCTGCAGAAAGCTAAGTATAGAAAAAATACTTGCTCAATTGAAAATTTTTTGAATAAAATATAGCAAAAGACTATTCCAATCTGTGTAGCAGTTGCTACATAATTCACAAGCTTGCAAATATACATGTACTATATATATAAACTAAAAAGACCAGTATATTCTATAGAAATCATTTAAATGAGTTTAGCAAAGGAATGTTTGGAAATGAAAGGATATTGTGTTTACTTGACATTTAAATTTCTATTAATAATGTGTGGGTTGCTTTAATTTACACTGAATATTTTAAAACCTTGAGGTTGTAAAGAAACATCTAACATACCTCAAAACAGCAATAATAATAATACTTCAGTGTTGGCTATTATACCCTAGTGATAGATCTGTAGCCAAACCACTAAAGAAATCTGGTGCCTCAAACAAAATAGCCCTGGTAGTTAGGCATTGTTTTTTAAAAAAACCCAAAACTTACAGGGAAAAACAGTTACCCAAATGTTCTTCCAGATAGTAATGCAGCTTTAAATTAATGTAACCTAAGATCACAGGAAAAACATTGCTAATCATAGAACTTAGCAAAGCCATTCTGAATCCAGGGTTTCTATTTATTTTCCACAGAATTCATAATATACCTTCGATCAGACCAGAATATTCAGCAGCTTCAGAACTCATTTGTTATATAAAATTTTAAGTTTGAGTTTTTAGAGCAAATGCTTTAAATGAATGGTTTAGAATTTGTAATTGTGGAAGTTAAAAAAAACGAATACCGTGATTAAACAAAAGAAATGAGAGAACAAAAAACAGATGCAATTTTCCTCTGTCCTCAGAGAAATGCCCTTATATAGGGGTTATCTGGGTTTCCTCAGCTTGCCCTGGAACTGAAAAGTAGGGAGATTGAATCCCATGTGATTCCTTAGTTCAATACAGAAATTCAACCTGCCATGTTAGGCATGTCTCTATTAGACTTATGTAGGCAGTTCACTTGAGTTTATTCCCTCCAAGGTAAATTTGGCATGCTGCAGGATGGAGTGGAAGTCAAAGGTCAGAAAACTTCTGGGCGTGTCTGGAGAGAACAGGTGGGGCTGGCACAGCAGATGTCCATTTGCATAAATGACTAAGGCACCTCCTAAGAAAAACTCTTCTTTAGCAAAGAGGAAGCCAGGCCTGATACACTTGACCTGATAACCAGTCTCTGTACCTGAGAGGTGGTTTGCTGTGAATACAAGGTATGTCCTTCTTCTGTCCGCGCTTCACCTGTAGGTCACAGTGTAAAAACCTCATTTCCACATTCTAGGCTGCTCAGAAAATACTTTTTACCAAACTTACAGGTAACACCCATATTGCTAAAACCACTTCTGCCTTATTTGATTCTCTCAAGCAAGGGAGAGAATAAATAATGAATGAATTAACCTATCTATCCATCTCTCCTCAATCGCTAATGTCCAATCTCTTGCCAATGTATAGAAACAGAACACAGCAGACAAAACAATGAGTCATCAGTTCTCATCTTGATTATTCTTCTTCTATGGGCCTTGGGATTCTCATGTATAAAACATGTAAGAAAAGCTGAAGTAATGACCTTCAAGGCTTTCTCTAGTACCAATGTTATTCCTTCTTTACCTCAAAATTATGTATTTTATTTATTTATTTATTTATTTGCAGTTTTTTGGCCAGGGCTGGGTTTGAACCCACCACCTCCAGTATATGGGGCCAACGCCCTAATCCTTTGAGCCACAGGTGCTGCCCTTTTATTTTTATTTTTTATCAAAAAGTGTCTCATGAGAGAAGCAATTGCTGTTGGTTTTCACTGACCCATTTGACTAAATCAATAACTAGCAGAACAGGTTCTAACAAGAAAGAAAAGGAGGGGCCTTATAAAGAGAGAGGGACCCCACCAAACAAGAAATGACAGAGAATTAAAAGCAGGAACTCCTAAAGAAAAAAGCTTTATTTAATTAAAAATTACCCTAGGGCAAGCTTTGCTTGAGATATAAAACTCAGTTATGGTCAAAATTGGTTTATTCCTTGATTGTGGTGTTTGGAAGTTTCCTCTCAAACCCTCTATTATAAACAGCAAACGTTACTTTCCATTTTCTGTTTCAGTGAAAAAACATCTTTCTCCACAAGAATGGCTTCTTAAGGAAGTAATGTACAAAAATACCTGCTGCTCGTAATTTGTTACTTATGAAAGTAAGAATAGATACTTTCCTCACTTACACACAGTTTACATTACAGAGCAATACAACAACCAGTTTGAGAAACATCAGAAATTCTATTTTATCCTGTAAAATGTGATGGTTATTTAATAGTTCCTACATTGCTTAATAAAGAAACAGAAAATTGCCCCAAATTAGAAACAACAAAAGCAATTAAAGTTGCAAGGATAAAAATGAAAAAAAAAATTATCCACATTAAAAATATCTTAGAATTCTTCTTTTTTTTTTTTCCTGTTAACTTAAAAAGATCACATTACTTACAAAAGCGTATATAAATAAAGCAACATCACCAATTTACTTTTATTATTTCAGTGCATTAGATATTTCAAAATGTACCTTTTTTGCTTTTGGCTGAAATAATCCTCCTCTTTTTTTTTCTTTCTATAGAAGTTACCCTATACTGTGTAAAGCATTTAATCCTGTTCAACAGCTAAAGAACTCTTTCCCCTTCCCCCTCTAATTTGGCTTCAAGTCAATGCTGTTTTTCTCATTCCAACTGTTTTGGACATATGCTGGCCCAACTAACAATGGTAAACACAGCAAGCTGTCTCTGATATGGTGCTGATTAAGTAATTGTGAGCAACTGGAGTTTGGATATTAAGTTGCTAAGAAAAAAATTACTCTCAGAAATTGTCCTCCCTTTGAAAAATATTTGGATTCTCGGTTTTAAATTATGTGATAAACAAACCATGGGTGCTTTAAAAAAATACATTTATTTAATGCTGGTCCAGGCATTTGAGACACAAAATAGTTAAAAATGATAAAAGGAAGAAGAGGAAATGGTAGGAGCTTAAAGATGAGCTTAAAAACTCATTGTAAAGATGGGTACTTCCTGAGTCTTGCAGGAAAAAAGGTACAAAAGTGAAATCATGAATAATTTAAATAGTATTTCAATAAATTCTATTGGTAAAATGTTAATTCAAAAGTAGCACCTTAACCAAAAGAAATAGGAATAGAGATTCGATGACCATCACAAGCATGGGGTACAAGATAATAGGAAGAAATATATTGTAGTGTAGATGATTATTATTCAGAATGGAAAAGATATATTTGTAAAAATTGACATTGTCTACCCTGTTATATTTTGTGTATTAGAATTGGGCACTTATTTTTCACTTAGCTCAGATTGCTTTATACCAGCTTCCCTTCAGTATATAAATAGAATGGATAAAACCAAATTCATAATAAAGCCAGAAATATAAATTTTCCTTTAAAAACTATCTGAAAGCTTACTAAGAAAAAGTCACCACAAAAAGGATGACTATAAATGTGAAAAAATTATAATTTCTCATTTAGTCCTTATTAAGTTAGTACTATCCACAATTTGACAGACATAAAAGCAGGACAGATTAATAATCATGGACAATTTGTTCACTTATACTGTTGTAATTTTACTTGTTTTTCTTGTTTCTGAATTATGCAGGCTTTAAAAATAAAAGATGAGGAGAATAGTCATTGCTCTCAAAACATATATAATCTAAGCAGAAGGTGGAAGTGTATGTGTGTGTTGGAGGGTTGTTCTGAGCAAAGAGAAGGCAAGAAAACATTTATAAAAGTTACAGAGTATGATGAAGGGCATATTGATGATTTGAGTAGATAATTAAGGACAGTGCTAAGTGCCATTTTTTGAGAATATTCTCCATGAAAGATACTGTTCTAAGCACCTTACTTTGTGTAATCACAGAAATAAAAAAAATTAATTCTGCCTATAGGGGTGATAAGAAAGGCTTCTGAAAAGATAAACATCTTGGGAAACAACCAAAATAAGCTAACAATAGCACAAACCAAGACAACAAGAAAGAACCATTGAATAATTCAGGCTGCAAACACAGAATATAGAAAAAAGGGTGCATTTGAGAGACATTTTCAAGGTATAATCAGCAAGAATGAAACAAACAAGAATCCTTTCTAAAAATCACTCATGTATGTTACATCATGTTAGCACTGTCATGATCACCTTGATCTTTTTATAAATTTTAAAATCAGAGGGCAGAAAAACTAACTTTTTTTCTGTAAAGAGACAAAATCATTTGTAAGCAAAAGTGGGACCTCATAAAGGCAATACATTCAATTAACTATTTTCTTAGTATCACAAAAGTTTTCCATCTGTACAAAACTACATTATATTATACTTAGAAGTTCTTGGAAACTTGTGATCAGTAAATACTGTCAAGCTAAGTATCAAGTCAATAAAATATGACCTACATAAAAAAGAATAAAATTCTTCAGCATAAATTTAACAAAGTAAGTGTAACCCTAGTACATTAAAATTATAAAACATTATGGAAAGAAACTGAAGGAAGTCTAAATAAATGGAAATGCACTTCATGTTCATTGATGAAATATTTAATATTATGAAGGTAGCAACACTTTCAAAATTGATCTACTAAGTCAATGCAATCCCTATCAAAATTCTATCTCCTCTTCCCAGAAACTGACATATTGATATTAATGTTAAAGTTCATAAGGAAATGGATAGGATCCAAAATAGCCAAAATATCCTTACAAAGGAAGAACAATACGGAGGACTTATAGGTGCCAACCTCAAAACTTAGTGCAAACTTACAATAATCAAGAAAAAGAAGAACTGTCACAATTGATATATAGATGAGTGGAATGAACTTTAGAGTCCTGAGATAAATTTTTACATATATGATCAATTGATTTTAGACAAGAGTATTGAGTCAGTGGGGAAAGAAGAGGATAACAATAATCTTTCAACAAATAGTGCTAGAACAACTAAATAAGCCCATAGACACAAAAGTAACTCGAAAAGGATCATATGCCAAAATCCTAATAACTCAAACTATAAAACTCTTATAATAATATGAAGGAGTAAATCTTGGATTAGGTGATAGTCAAAAGCACAAACAACCAAAGAAAAGTTTAAAATGGGCATCAAAATTGCATATATTTGCTGATTATCATCAACCCACAGAAAGGAAGAAAACAATTGTAAATTATATATCTCTCTAGTATCCAGAGAATATAAAATAAAATATTACAACTCAAAATCAAAAATACAAATAACTAAATTTAAAAAATGGACAAAGAACTTGAAAAGACATTTATCAAAAGAAGATATACAAATGACTAGTAAACACTTGAAAGTATAATCAACATTGTTAGTCTTCAAGGCAAAATGAATCAAAACTACCACTTCACACACCAGAATTCCTATAATCAAAAAGACAGATTATAACATTTGTGGACAAGCACTTAAGGTCACAGCCAGTCCAGTCCTAGATATATATAAGAGAAGTGAAGACATTCACATAAAAAATTGTTCTTTGATGTATTCAAGTAAGCATTATTTGTAATAACCAAAAGGAGGTACAACCCAAGTATTCCCCAACTGATCTAGATAGATAAAGTGTGATATACAATGTAATATGATTCAGCAATCTTAGAATATATGAAAATACTAAGATACACACTCCACATGGGTGAACCTGAAAAAAAAAACATTATGCTGAGTAAAGAAAGCCAGTCACAAAAGATCATACATTGCATGGATACCAAATGTCAAAAATAGACAACTATACAGATACAAAAAACTAGAATATTGATTGCCTATGGCTGGGAGGATGGAAAGAGGGAATAAAAATTGGTTGCTAATGAGTATGAGGTTTCTTTTAAGGGAACCAAAAGCATTCAAATGTTAAATTATGGGGATAGTTGAACGACCATGCAAATGTACTAAAAAATACTACATTGCATACTTCAAATAGTGAATTTTGTGTTACTCAACAAAGCAGTTAAAATACTTTAATTAAATTGATTAAATATACTTAGATCTAGGAATATCAAAGGTTAATATATAGAACAAAATATGTCTTCTATTCAGAAATGAAGATTATCACTTAGAAAATGGTATATTTCCTTTAGAAATTTTAAATTATGCTCAGTGAAAGTTGTCGATGCCATACTAGCATTCTCAATTGAGCTGTTAAGATTATATTCTAAATTTAATATGTATTGTTACCTGCTGGTCTTGGAGTACAGGCGAAAACAATGACTTCAATGCCATCACAAATAACTGACTATCCTTTTGATCAGAGCTACCAATCTTTCAAGCAAGAGAGAAAAATGATTGGTTTTCTTGGACCTTTTCATCCTGACACTTTCAGCTTTCTAGAGCTGATACAGTTAAGTAGAAATATAGGTAGCTCCACTTTCTTAACCGACTTGCTACTTTTTCTTTTTTTCTTTTTATTGTTTGGGATTCATGGAGAGTACAAAGAATTAGGTTACACTGATTGCATTTGTTAGGTAAAGTCCCTCTTATAATTGTGTCCTGTCCCCAAGAGGTGTGCCACACACCCTGTCCCCTCCGCCCCTCTCCTCCCGTCTCCTTGCTCCCTCATTCCTCTACCTCCCACCTTGTATTAGCGCATCTACTGCCTTCTTATTAGAACTGAGTACATTGGATTCTTGCTTCTCCATTCTCTGATGCTTTACTAAGGAGAATGTGTTCCAACTCAATCCAAGTTAATACAAAAGATGTTAAGTCTCCATCTCCTTTAATGGCTGAATAGTATTCCATGGTATACATGTACCACAGCTTGTCTGGGTTGGTGGGCATTTAGACTATTTCCACATTTGGGCGACTGCAAACCAAACTATGATAAACAGTCTAGTGCAAATGTCCTTATGATAAAAGGACTTTTTTCTTCTGGGTAGATTAGTAGTAATGGGATTGCAGTATCAAATGGGAGGTCTAATTTGAGATCTTTGAGGAATCTCCATAATTCTTTCCAAGAAGGCTGTATTAGCTTGCAGTCCCCCTAGCAGTATAAAAATGTTCCCTTTATTCCACATTTACATCCACCATAGCATCTGCAGCTTTGAGACTTTGTGATGTGGGCCATTCTCACTGGGGTTAGGTGAGATCTCAGGGTGGTTTTTATTTGCATTTCTCTGATGATTAGAGACGATGAACATTTTTCATATGTTTGTTAGTCATTCATCTGTCTTCTTTAGAGAAGGTTTTTTTCATGTCTCTTGGGATTATTGGCTCTTTTTGGTGATTAATTTGAGTTTTCTGTAGAGCCTAGTCATCAATCTTTTGTCTGAGTCATAATATGCAAATATCTTTTCCCATTCTGAAGATTGTCTGTTTGCTTTGGTTGTTGTCTCCTTAGCTGTACAGAAGCTATTCAGGTTAATTAAGTCCCATTTGTTTATTTTTGTTGTGTTTGCAAGAGCCACGGAAGTCTTCTTCATAAAATCTTTCCCCAGGGCAAACTGCCACTTTCTAATGCCTGGAGAAGGTGAGATCCAAGCAAAACTTCTAAATGTACAAATCTGATTTCCATGGCCTTCCACCTTTGCCTCTTGCCTTCTCTTTAATACCCCCCTTCTGTCTAGTGAATGCCCCTTCTTTGACTCTAGGGGAGTCAGTTTCATGACCCCACAATTTCCATGGCATCAAAGTATTTCACTTCTCTCCATTTTTTTCCATCAAAACAACATATTTCTTCCGTGAGGTTGCTTAATTTATGCAATATATACATAATGTTTTACTAGATGCCGGTCACTGTGCTGAGTGACAAAACATGAAAGAAGGCTCTAAGTTTATGGAGAAAACAAGCATTCAACTACACCGCAGTGAAGATGTGTATAGCAGACATGTGCACAAGGCATCATGGGTGCATTCAATGCAAGGTTTAGGAACTAAGTTTATGCAGGAAACTAAGCAATTGTCACAGAGATACACAGAAGGTGCTGGTGGCAGAGTGGCCTGTGTTGGCTTGTGTGTGCAGGGTGGAGAGGATGCAGAAGCTAATGCATCACAAAGAGCTTGGGATTTAAAATTAATACTTATGAGTGCGTATTCTGTAAAAGAAACTATACTAATCCCTTTAAATCTGTTTTTCTCAGTTAATTCTCACAATTTTGTGAGGTCTTTAGTATTATGATTTCCATTTTATGGATGGAATACCAAGTTTAGCACAGTTCCATTCCATGTCCAACACCTCTCACCTGACAGGTAACATATAAGAAACATTAAGTCAGATCAGTCTGAACCAAATTTGAAAATTACTTTTTATATTCTTCACATGATGTTTGAGATTTCCAGAAATGCTTGAAAAAAGAATCTTAAAAATAACTAATAAAATATTTGTCTCTTGGAAAGAGAACAGAGTGACTAATACTAGAGTAGAAGCCTTGTCAACAGTCCATTACATATTTTAGATTTCATATCATATATAATCACATGATATATTATTTACTCAAATGAGTAGTCAATCAAAACAAATAGATGAGAAATTCAAAAGTTGGGTCAATTTGGCTAATGTTTAATACTTATATAAATATATATTTAGGTAGTACAGTGAGTATTTCTGCTTCTAACACACAAATGTTTTTGAAAAGATCTTAGATTGTGATATTTGATTGTAAGAAGTATCTCGTAGACTACAGAAAAGGTTGAAAAAGTTATAATCCCAAAGTTGTTAATAAATAGTTGTTTCCATTTTGGCTGAGGCCCCAGGAAAGTAGGTGTCAACCACCGCCACATTCCAGACCACCTATGCAGGATAGAAAAGGAATAATTAAAACCCAGCATGGAACCCTGGGTTCTTCAACACTCAAAGGTATCAAAGGCCTGCAGTAAAACTGGCCAAGGATTTGGAGAAAAAAGATGCAGAATTTCTTGAGCAAGAGTCATCAACATGTACCTCCTCCTCCTCAGTGATGTTGTAAGGCTTGCTTGTCCCTCACTTTCATACGAGTGAGAAGGACTTTGAAGAATACATTTAAGGTGATTGGAATGTTTCCTAAAGTTTAGGAGATATGGTGGACTGGTCTCTGATAAAGCCTGAGAAATCTAAAGTATAAATTAAGCCAAGGGTGAGAGGGTAATTGAACATACTTGGGCAAAGATGGTTCACCAAATCAGCATGTCTAAGGTGTGTGTGTATTGTGTAGGCCACGTCCAGGCCAGGAGAGACAGCGAATGAGACTACTGTCCTGGTCCTGTCTTAGGATCTAACCATGGGGGCACCTCACTGAGTGAGAAGACTTTGGCAAGAATATTCCTGAGGTTATGGGCTAATGCCCAAAGTTTGAAGATGGAGTTGTAACTGGTCAGTTGGGTTGTGTTTCACTTAATTCAGGGAACTGTGGATGAGTGAACCATCGTAAGCACCCATGAGAAAAAGAATCAGCTTCAACCTTGGGTCCAAAGCAAGAATACTAGCTTGGATATCATGGAGGGCTTTCCCCTGCCTTCTTACCTGTGAACCCTCTTGCCAATGTCACCACCTTTATCCAGATGGCAGAGGAGGTGTACAAGGCAAAGCTGGACAAACAGCCAAGCTGACCCTGGCTGTCTTTACCACTTCAGGCTGATCTATGAAGCTGGCCTGAGCTAGGAAAGCAAAGCAACTTTTAATGAAGTTTGATTGTTACATCAATAGTCAACTGAGACCACCTATAGCTAAAATGCCATAAGGACTATGAATATGACCAGGACAATCATGGGGCCTATAGTTTATCCCCAGTGGTGGGTCGGACTTCTCTTTTAGAACTAGTGTGAATGACCAGAAGAGAAAGAGATTAAAACTGGCACCCTGCAAAACCCAAGAATTTAATGTAAAAGTTACAACAGTTGCGAGAAACAAATTAGCCGAAAGAGGGACTAAATCTACGTATCACCTTGGTATTATAAGAAGCAAGCTTTAATGAGTAAGGTTAAATTAAGCACAGCCTCAATTTTCACATCTATAGAGTATGGTAGGTTGTCTAGGCTGGTCCTGAAATGTACTCTTGAAACAAACCCTGCTATATAGTTTTTAGATGACTTTGGAAAAAGTCTTCAGACATCATTCTTGAATCCTCTTACCCTTTATTTTTCTGCAGTTCCTTCATTTATCAAGGCTTAGGAAAGAAATGCCAATAATAAATACACTACATTTCAGAATAAATTATGTTTATTCATTTCTAGTAATAGGAAGAATAAGTGTATTTTCTGACATTTCTAAAAATTAAATATATAAAACATGAATGAATAGCCAAGCCATTAATAATGATTGGTCAGAAAGGAGGACGGTTACATGAAGTTCTACATGGAAAAAAATTTGTATCCAGTAATTTTGGTTTATTAGCTCTGTCTTATTTGGGGGACCTTTTAATAAAAAGAAATGCTTTCTTTATTTGGGGACTAAAGTCTAACAAATATAAGAACATACTTTAAACAGCTTTTAAAATGTTTAAAGTGTTTATGCTTGTTTATTCTAAGTCTCATATATCGTTAAAAAGTTTTAAATGCTAGATTCTTTCAAGTTCAGCAGCTGGTAGTCTCACTTGTAAAAATAAAATAAACGTAAGTAAATGTTAAAATTCAATTAAATATTTATTAAGCCCCTAATATGCCAAAAGCCTAACCTGCAATTTGTGTGTAAATAAATATATTTTTATGTTTTTCTTATAAATTATAAAAACAATACTATGTTCATGGCAAACCTTTTAATAGTACAGGAGATGAAGTACAAGGTCAAAATCTCCCTTTCTTACTCCTTATTTCTCACTATTACTCCTTGAAGAAATCCCTATAAAATTTCTGTGTGTTCTACATCATGTCTATCTTTCATAAAATGTTTTCTATCTCTATGTATTATGGACACAAAGATACTATCACTAAGTACAAGCATAAGAATTATACTGTTACTTATATTTATAATAAAGAAAATTTAGTAAGAGGTGCTTTAAAGTAAACAAGAAGGATTAAGGTTCAATATTAAAGGAAAACAAAAAAACTTATCGTCGCTTTAAAGTTGTCAGAGCCCCAGGAAAAACACCAGAAGTGTTTGCAGAATCTCCTTTGACCTACATCTGTTTTTTAAATTTTAAGTCAATATCACATGGAGAATACATCTAGAATGTTGAAATAACAGGAATTCAAAATAGCTTCTTTCTGTCTTTAAAAATAACCACAATCATAGTATCCCTCAAGTAGTTGGGAATTACAGCACAGAACCTTCTCTCTTAATTTAAAACTAAAATATTAATTATATCTTCTAAAAATTCTTCTTGAATCTGTTGATTCCTTAATAAGCTGTCCAGGTAGTTTCCTCATTAAAAAATATTCAGAAACCCTCTCAATAAATAGTAATAGTAATAGCTTTCTGAACTTACTATATAAAAAGCAAATGAAACAACTGGTTAATCTAATAAGAAATCAAAACAGTACTCATTAGACTTAATTAAGCCAAACGGTGATTTACCACAGGCTCTAAAACCATTCTAAATGGTGTTGAATCCATTCAGTTTTCCTTGGAATTATGTAACATTAACAACAATTTAACAGACACATGAAAATACATGGGGAACCATTAAGAAACAGAAGTTTTGTTGAGTTAAATATTAAGATAAGTGATAGTAAATTTTTAAGTATTCCATTTATTTCCACAGGAACATTTTTCCATATGTGGCATTTGGCTGCTGACTTCAACACTGTACTGAGACAGCAATTAGGGAATTTAATTAAGAAGCTGAGAGAACATCTAAAAATTCAGTCAAAATTACTTAGATAGTAAAGAAACTTTGAATTTTTGATCACATACGATTTTGTTATCATAACAGAATTTAACTTTCTTCCAAATTTTGCCCCAAACATAAAAGAAGAGTCCATTTTAAGTACTGTGTCTTACTACATTTCATATTTCTTCATCCTTGGCACCCAAACCTATACTCAATGGATAATTGCTGAATACAGGAGTGAATGAAGGATTTAATAAAAAGTATTAGTAAGACACATGAATTCAACCTTTATGTTGCATTTACTGAAAAATTTGTAACCATTTTTGTCTACAAGAAGTTTATACTTTCTTAACCTATTCTTAAGGAAAACATAATATAATCCCCTTCTAAAATGGATTTGTACCATGAAGTGGTGCTTTTATTTAAATACAGCCATAATTTACAGCTATAACATTTTTTGAACAGCCTACAATAATAACCTAAAACTTTAAAAGCTACTAGACCTCTTCCAAAAGAATTTTTGATAATATATATATTTTCCAATTAAAATGCAATCATACATTCATTATATAACAACATTCAAGAAAATAAAAAGAAAACCCCATGATTTTACCCTGTGAGACATACTTCTAGAATATACATTTAATGAAAAGAATCTATGTAAAAAGTTTTTCATCTCTCTTTTCACTGAATATTATAATAGAAAAATTTTTCTATGTTATTAAAATTTCCCATAAATGCTACCTTTGAATGTAATAAAATAAGCTAGAATACAGACATATATTAATTACTTTAAACAAACGTTACTGATGGACATCTACATTGTTTTCAATTCCTTGCTTCTTTAAAATATTATTTATTATTATGGGTATTATATAAAGTTAAAAAATACAAATAAAAATGAGAAAGTATGAACGTCAATTCTCAATAACCAGAGGTTATCACAGATAAAATCTTACATACTTTATTAGATCTTTTATGTACATATACATCTGTGTGCATGCTTATAGATTAAAATGAGACGATATATTCCTATTATTTTGTAGTTTACATTATTTTTCAGAGTCAACAATCTCAACTTATTTATTTCAGAATAATTTCTTTCAGCTCATCTAAAAGCCAGGTCATATTCACACACAATTCCCCACAAATGTCTCAAATTATTCATCAGAGTTGATTTGTCCGTTATTAACCAAATTCTCATTTTTATCAGACTTGTTGAAGACTTCTTAATTTTTTGCTGTTAGTAACAGTGCTAAAATGGGGGCTTTTATGTATAAGGCCTCTTCTATAATTAGAATTGTTTCCATGGGAGAGGTTCCCAGAAATGGAATTAATGAAGCAAATGCCATGAACTTGTAAATCTCTTGATAACCTACTGCCAAATGATTTTCCAGAAGTATTGTATCAAATTACATTTCCAATATAAGGGCATGAGAATGTTTTTAGAATGAGCAAAGTTACATTAAAGGAGACTTGGAACAGAATTTTAATTGGATATCAATTAATAACTAAAATACACAACTTGATATTCCCATCATTTACCTGTCAAGTTCAGGCCAGTTAATTGAACATGTACTATACACATAGAATTTAATTAGGTAAGAACGACATATTGCATAGTGCTTCCCTGCAAAATGCATACAACTTTTAAGGAGCTATAACAGATCCATAACAGAGGATGATAGTAGAAAGCTAGCAGATAATAATAGAGATATACCTAAGGATTTATAAGAATAATGTTAGGAGTCATTTAATCCAGTCTGAGAAAAGAGGATGTCTATGAAGTCTTCTTAGAAGCTACAACAATAACAACATGAAGATAAAGATAGAAGATACTTGAAGATAAAGTAGAAGTAAACCAGTAAACCAGAAAAATAAAGAAAGGAAGAGAAAAAAAAGGACCATCACAGCAGAAGGATCAACATGAGCTTTAAGAGTGCGAAAATTACTAAATATAGAATATAAATGGCTTAACACAATCACTAAGAAAATGCCATGAAGGCTATGTTAACCAGTTTGATGAAAATATTTCAAATTATATATAAAATCAGCACATTATACCCCATGATTGCATTGATGTACAAAGCAATGATTTAATTAAAAAAAAAAAAATTGGGGCAACTAACCAGACTTTGTTTTCGGTCTTTTCACAGTTTTTATGGTGTGCATCATTCCTTTAACACAGTAGAAACAACACGATTCTACAATCACTTCCTACCTATGAAGTATGTGTTTCAGATCTTCCAACTGTTCTAAGGGGTTCTAATGCCTTCTCTAGAGGCCATTTGATAAATTTGGGAACATATTTTTTTGCTTTATAATAATTTTTGGTGCTTTTTACATTCACTAGGTAGAGGCCAGGGAAACTTAGCTTCCTATAATGTGCAGAACATTCCCGCCTAAGAAAAGAATTTTCCTACCTAAAACACCACCTTCTTAAGAAATATTGAACCAGATCGTAAATTCCTTGAAGACAAGGATGGTATTTTACATATATGTCATCCTTATCACGGCAGGATGGAATGGTAAAATACATGGATAATGGATATATAATAAATGTACAGTGAATACCTCTTGGTAGATTAAAATCAAAATTAGTTAAGGTTTCAAAGGTAAGTAAAATATTCAAAACACTTCACCAAAACTCTTATTATTTATTCCACTACTTACCATACATTACCATGAAAGGGATTATCAGGCAATGAAGAGGCTGTAGGCTGCCCACTGATAAAATAAAAACAATGGGAGCCACCTATCTAATCGTTTATGTTGGCAGAGAAAGCAGATGAGCTTTAATTCCCTCTCTCACTTTCAATAGAGGGAAAAAATTCCTAGAGACATTCAAGATCTATAAAAACTTACATTTAAATAATTGCGACTCAATGGTTACCAGGAATTGAAGCATAACCTTCCGAAGCTTAACATTTAACACGCTATGGAAAGTGCAGAATAAAACGGTGAGTTCACACAAGTACAGTTTGTTCTTAATTGTTTGACTGGACTTTTTTGAAGACTGCAGCATGTATTACCTTTAAAAGTTTTTTCTTAAAACAAAATTGCCATGATTTATTTTTTACTGAATCTTTACATACCATTAAAACACAGTCATTTAGCCTTTAAGACAACCATGCTGTTCTGGGGGAGAAATGCACCCTAAAAAACATAGGATTCTTAAGATTTTTATTTTACAATAAAACAGGCCACAGGCAAATAAACACAGTTCTGAGTTAAAAGTAGCTGGGGCATTAGGTTTCAGAATTATCGTAAAACAGGAAGGTTGTGAGGGTATAACATAGGATGAAAGCAGCCTCAGCCCTGGAGCCTTCCTGCTGACTTGGGCCATGCCAAAATACACAATGGTTTACACACAGCACAAATATAAAGGTGCACACACACAATACTCAAAGGATAACTTACTTAGGATAGCTATTATCTTTCAAAAGGTCCAGTTCAAAAGTAAAATATAACAAAAGGAAAGGTTCAAAGAGTTAACACAACGACTCCTGAAAATAACAGTATACTTGGATAAGAAATAGTTTTCAAGCATGTGCATATTAGCAGTTTCTGTTAAGGTAATGCCATCTGGGAGAATAATCTTTCTTTGATGATAATTCTACAAACACACATACACACACTTAAATGCCTAGAACAGGTTGTAGCCCTAGTGTTGAATTTCTCTCTGAACCATTGCTTCTAAACAACATCTCAGAGAAAAACCAAGTATCAGCACTGGTAAATATAGCTCAAAGTATACACTGTAGGAAAGAAAATATACATTGCGGTAAAGAATGCCATTCCTACAGTTATTACAGCTACATTCCAATAAAAGAAATGGGAGAATATGCCAAATGGAGGTAGCAGTTAAATTGCTCCCCAGAAAAATAAAGAAAACCAGGTCATTATTTTCCTTCCCTGAAATAAAGAAACAGCTTCTGCTTAGTTTGGAAGAGTCAATGCAAAAAGGGAAGCTTGTGTTTATTCAGCTCTATTCTTTCAGCAGTCGGGTTCATCAGGCTTACAGTATATGTGTGTGTGTGTATGTGTGTGTGTGTGTGTGTGTGTGTGTGTGTGTGTGTTTAAGTTTAGCTGTTGTTAAAAAAACTTTGTTACAGTAATTTGTGAGTAGTGTAAAACCTGAAGTGTCAACTCGGAAGTCTGAACTACAGAATCTAAGCAAATGACAAGATAAATACACATAAAATATACACAAATTAACTTCCAGATATTCTTCAGTGAAGGGCAATGGAGGAGAGGGGAGGGAAAGCAAGAGAAGGGGAGGGAAGGGTGAAAAATTAAAAAATACAGCCACTTTTCCAAAATCATGAAATTGTATAACTAATGATTTCTATTCCTATAATCCTATAGAAACTTAATATATAAATACTTGACAACTTTGAATAAATGTATGGACAAATTCGATAAGAAGGGTGTAAACTACCCTATATTAACTGTTTGAATAAATCCCTGCATAATTTTTAATCACAATTATTACAGTGGATTATTTGTTAAGTCCAGGTCAAATATTTGATCTTTTAAAAATGCACGGAACCTCAAGAAAATGTAGCTAAAACGTGTTATTTATAAAGATGATGACAACACAAAAGTGATCATAATAAAGGTAAAGTGGTAAATTCATTTTTCCTGAAAAAATTACATATAAAATACATTTCAATGTAACCTCCTAGAATGAGGTTATTTTATTATTAAGGCAATTTATTAAGACATCACACCATTATCTGCTGCAAATAATAGGTCAAGTAAATACAGAATCACCACCAAAAAAACTATTAACACCAAACCTGGTTCTTGGTTTTTCAAACAATTTAAAACATTGTTGACTGTGTTTTAAATCTGAGCAACAAAGTAACACTGCATTATTTCCTATCAGGATGAGTTCTGAGCAAAAAATGATCTTGTTTCCCAAGGTCGAAAAAGAATAAAAAATAAAGTGAGGGGAATAGCAAGACATTGAAGCACATCATAACCAAATGCACTGATGGTAATTTATACATTTTGTAACTAGACCCTTTTGTTCTTCACTTGACAGAGAGGACACTACACTCTAGGGTGCTTCTTGGTCCTATGTACCAGTTTCCCACTCCAGAGTTTCCCAGGGTAAACCCTTGTAATCCTTGGTCCTCTTAATCTATAGTTACTTCATAGTGACCTCATCTAATCTCATGATAAATATTTTATCACTCTGTTTTGCTAACTCTCAAATATATATCTCTACTCTGGACCTCCCTTCTGAACTCCAGATTCATATACCCACCTGCCTACAAGCAATATCTACTTTTATGTCTGAAAGATATGTCAAAGTTACCGTATTTAAAAAAAGAACTCCTGATTTTCCTCCTTAAACCTGCTCCATATGTCATCTTCTCCATATCAGTTGTTGGCAACTCTACCCTTCCAGCTGCTCGAGCCTAGAATCTTGGAACAATCTTTTGCCCCTCCATTCTCTCACAATCTACGTTAAATATGTCAGGAAATCCTGTTGGCTCTATCTACAGAATATCATGAGGGGGGTTATTGTGGTGGTTGTTAGTAACATGAATAATAATTCTTTCTACTTCTGCAATCCAATGTCTTTCACAACACGGTTGCCATGTGGTCCTAAGCTATAGTCCAGATCATGTGATCCTCTGAATATCTTGATATGGCTGCTATTCTGCTCAGAGTAAAGCCGAGACCCACCAAACCGGCATGATCGGACCTTTGTTATCCTCCACAACTCTCCTCTCACCACTCTGCTCCAGCCACACTATTCTCCCTGCTGTTCCTTAACCTTGCCAGGCACCTCCCATCCTGATGCCTTTGGCCTTGCTTTTCCTAGTGTCTAGAAAACTCGTCTCTCAGATCAATTTATGGTAAACTCAGTAAATATTTATTGAATAGAATGGAGTAGAACAGAACGCATGGAATAGATGTAAGTCGAGAAATCACAGAATGGAATGGAATCAATAAAATGGGGCAGAACAGAGTAGAATGGAATAGAAAAGAACAGAACAGATCGCTGGGGCAAATGGCTGCTTTTGTATCAACTCCACTTGCTGCTTTGTATCAACTAACTCTCTCTGCTTTAGTTCATAATCTGTTTTTAAAAAACAAGGATGAGTACCAATGGAACAATAAGAAAGCTATGAAATGATCTGCAATTCTCAAAGAACTCACATAGCCAAATTATAATCCTAGTAAAATTACTTAAAATTGGGTTAGAAATGGCAAAAAAGACTGCTGGTGAGAAAGTGAGGGCACTGGTCAGAAAGCCCACAGCCGGTGAACACATATTCCTGAGTGAGAAAAATAAGGTATGGCAAAATTCTGTGTCAAAAGAAAAAAAGGAAGGGGAGGAGAAAAAGAGTACTTCCTACAAAAGTAAAAACAAATGATTTTGGTAAGAATATGTGAAATATCTACACTAGCAATTTAATTCAAAATATCCTTTCCCAGTGAGAAATTATGTGTGTGTAAAGTATTACTTTAAAAAATACTTTTTATTATAGATACACAGACAAAAAAGTAAGCAGAGAGAGGACCCTTCACCTAATTTTCCCCAGTGGCTACATCTTACATAATCATACTGCAATATCAAACCCAGAAAGTTAACAATGGCACCATGTTGCATAAATGGAATTTTATAGCCTGTGAACTTTTGAAATTTGCTTTATCTCCTCAGCTTAATGCCTTAGAGATCGATCCAGGCTGTTGCTTGTATCCATAGTTCATTCATTTTATTACTGAGCAGTATTCCATAGTATGGATGTACCCCCCAGTTTGTTGAACTATACACCTCAACGAAGGACATTGTGGATGTTTACTTTCTGGGGCTACTACAAAAAAAAGCTGCAATGAACAACTTTGTATAGCTTTTTATGTGAACATAAGCTTTACTTTCGGTAGGATAAATTCCCAGAAGTGTGATTGCTGGATGATACGGTAAGTATATTTTTAAAGAAACAAAAAACTGTTTCCCAGAAAGGTAGTATCATTATACATTCCCATCACCAGTGTATGACTGATCCAATTTTCCTGCATCCTCACCAGCACTTGGGTATGTCACTAGCCTTAATTTTAGCTGTTTTAGTAAGTATTATATTGCTATTTCTTTGTGGTCTTCCTATCATTTACTTAATAGTAATGTTTAACATCATTTCATGTGCTTACTTGCTACTTATATATACTCATCAATGAAATGTCTTTGAATATTTTGTTCATTTTCTTATTGTCCTGTTTGGCTATTTTATTGATAAGTTTTCAGGACTATTTACACATTGTAGGTAAGTCCCTTGTCCTAAATCACTTTTGAAATTGTTTTTTTACAAAGTTAAGGTAGGTTACACACATAGACTCATTATATTCATTTATTAAAGCAGTAAACCTAACAGCTGATTACACAACAGACAACTACAACCATAACTCATTTTATGTGCTCCAGTTACTGTGCTCTGTAGATATTGTGTTTTCTACAAATTGAAGGTTTGGACAACCTTTCTTCAAGCTAGTCTGTGAGACCATTTCTAATAGCAGGTGCTCACTTTGTATCTCTCTGTGACATTCTGGTAATTCTAGCACTATTTTAAACTTTTTATTGGTATTATCTGTCTTATGGTGATCTGTGACCTCTGACACTACTGTTGTAATTGTTTTGGTCATCTTGAACTGTAACTGTTCTTATCTAAGATGAACTTAGTTGGGAAGTGTTGTTAGTGTTCCGACTGCTCCGTCAATGGCAATCCCTGTTTCCATTTCCTTGAAGCACCCTATTCCCTGAGACACAACAACATTGAAATTATTAACCCTCAAATCAATAACCCTACTATGGCCTCCAAGTATTCAAGTGTAAGAAAGAGTATTCAACTGAAAAGAAGAGTCACATATCTCCCAATTTCAATCAAAAGCTAGACATGAGTAAGCTTAGTGGGAAAGGGTAGCAAAAGCAAGATAGGCCAAAAACTAGGCCTCTGGCAGCAAACAGATAAGTCGTGAAGAAAAAGATTCATGAAGGAAATTATAAGTGCTACTTGAAGATGTAACTGAATTGCTGCAATCTCATGATGAATAGATAAGAAGTAGCTTCTTGTGTTCAAGCAAAGAAAGTGGTTTCTTGAGGTGGAATCTACTCCCGATGAAGGCACTGTGAACACTGCTGTAATGACAACAAAGAATTCATATTACTTCATAAACTTAGTTGAGAAAATAGTAATAGGGTTTGGGATGACTGACTAATTTCATAAAAACTCTACTGTGGGTCAAAGGCTATCAAATGGCATTGTGGGCTATAGAGAAATCTTTCATGAAAAGAAAACCAATTGATGCCACAAACTTCATTTTGTCTTATTTTAAGAAACTTCCCACAGCCACCCTGACCTTCAGCAGTCCCTGCACTGACCAGTCAGCAGCCATCAACATCGAGGCAAGACCCTCCACCAGCAAAAAGATTATGACTTATTGAAGCTTATATGATTGTTAGAATTTTTTGGCATTAAAGTAACTTTTAATTAAGATAAGTACATTTTTTGACATAATGCCACTGCACACTTAAATAACTACAATATAGTGGAAACATAACTTTTATATGCTGAAGAAGCTAAGTCAGCCAGATTTCACAGGCATATTGCATTTTAGCAGTTCTAATAAAAGGATTTAGTAGAAGTTAGATTATAGAAATTTACCCTTACCAATTACCTTGGAATATGATTGTTCATGGGGCCCATGATTTCAAATTCTTTAGGACTGGCAATTACAACTCAGCAAAGCCACAGAAAACACAATGAGCAGAAGTTGCACTGAGAATGCTCTGGTGGAGGGAGACTGGCGTGGGCCCCCTTGAATCAGCAATTCTCTCCCTCTGTCCCTGCTGAAGGAACTGTCCATGGATATGTTTACACTTGCTGATGCACTATCTGTACTTTAAAGAGGGGGAAATACCACTGCACAATGCAAAATACCAATAAAGCTAAAAACTTGCTTATTTCAAAATGATAAAATGTATAAAAGCTTCATCCAAAGTGCTAATGTCATTCAAAAGACCAAGAGAATAACAAAAGGAAGAAAGACAGTGTCAGGACTGGTCAGGTTGAAACAGAAGGAGAAGCTACAGTTTATTGAATTTCTCCGTGGTGTCAAGCATTGTGCTAAGTACTCGTCATCCTCGTAACAACTTTGAGAGTTTTTATTCCAAGTTGACAGGTAACAAAATTAAGAGTCCAAGGGGCTGAACACTTTGCTCCAGATGTCCCTGAGTGAGACTGGGAGGCAGGAGTCTGTTTACCCCATTCTAAAGCCCAACTTCTTGCAACTACACCAAGAATGTTTCTGTAAGTTTATTTTCTGAAATAATATTCTTACACTTAGAAGATTCTTTTTTCCTTAAAACAAAATAGAATGACTGAATCTAAAAAGAACATCTTTTTCCAGCATCTATGTAATCATTAGGCAGGGGCATGTAGTGCTTGGCAAAAGGGACAGGAAGAAAAGCAGCCAAAAATTTAAGAGATATTCAAATTATTCCCTTTCACATATTCCTGCAGAATAAAATCACAGTTTTGTCATTATGCATAATATAAGCAAGAATAGAAATTTGTATTGGTTAAGAAAATTAATGTAATCTTAGGAAGTAAACTTGCAAGTACTAAACTTAAAAAATTTTAATCTAGAGATTCACAGGCCAAAAAGTAAGAAAGCCAAGCTGTATTTTTTTTCTCCTCTCTTATTTTAACACATAAAATAGGAGAATGTTTAGGGATCTTGTAGTAGATAGTGAACCAGTAGGTACAATTACACAATGAACTATATCATTACCTTGACTCTATAGTACATAGGTGTCTCTTCATTAATTTATTCCATACCTGCCATTTTATTTAATAAATTTATTAAATTTTTCTCCACTCTCTATGTGGATATCTGTTTGGTATCTTAGCCTCCCATGGGACCAGGCAATGTGCTGGGTGCTGAGGATATAAATACTAATGCACAGCACTTATTCCCAAGTAACTTAAAGTCTAACACAGCAAATAGCTCCAAACTTTCTCCTTTATGGCGCTCTTAGCATATTGGTAAATTTTTTTCTACACCCGCTATACAAAATCTTACAGCTATTGAATGAGCTTCTTGAGTTGCCACGTCCATACAACTTCCTAACTTTACATCCTAACAACTTAGCACTTTCTGGGCACTATCGACTTCTTAAACCTTGGAATGAGATTGGACAGTGTGACCCTTACTTTCTATCCCACACTGATTTTCACTAAGTACTTGATTTTTATCAAGCAACTTTCAAAATCCAGTTTTGTAAACACATTATTTTTTTAAATAAAGAGAGCTTATGTTGCAACTGAACTACCTTGAGTTAGTAACTCATGTAGTATTTGACAGATGTCTTTGTGTGTCCTTTCAAAATTAAAAATATCTCACAGCACCCCTGTGGGTCCACCTTGGGGTGCCTAAGCACACAGTTTGGGAACTATAGTTTTAGTACAGGATTTCTCAACTTTGGCTTTGCTGACATTGTTCTGTAAAAATCATATGTTTAATGGAAGAAAATAGGTAAGCCTCTTTTTACCATTTGCCAAAGAATAGTCACATTGCTCTCACAGAGACACTCATTTGGCAATGAACTCCACAAGGCAAATCCAATGGTAAACTCTTACTGCATTTGACCTGGATGATCACCTCCACCTTCCTAAAACACTGTCTTTCCTCAAAGCTTCTAATCCTCCTGCTGTCTCAACTCACCAACCATCTGTACTCAATTTTTTATTGTTGCTGTTAGATTCTCTTTTTGCACTCTAAGTGGTGAAGTGTTTCAGAGTTCTGACCTTAGATCTTGTGTCTGCACAGATTATATTCACAGCCCTGGTGGGCACATCAGTACCATAAGTACAGTCTATATGCTGGTGATGCCCAAATTCATATTTCTGTCCCAACCCTTTTCCCAAACACTGATATATGGCTGGCATCTCACACCTACAACATCCAAAACCCAATAAGATGGTTTTCATTCCTAAACACATCCTTCACTGAGTGTGCACCATATTAGCAAACACCACCAAAACCATCCAATTACTCAAACCCCAAACCTGAAGAGTTATCTTTATATGCTGTACCAAAAGCATTGAATCTTGTCAATTCTACCTTCAAAATTTCTTTCCAATCTGATAATTTCTTCCCACCTCTGCTGTTGTCACCTAGCTCCAAGGCACCAACATCCCTTAACTAAGCCACAGTGACAGCCTATAACAGATCACCCTTCTCCACCTTGGCTCCTACAAATTCTCTTCTCCACAGTGCAGTGAGAGATTTGTTTTTTAGTGTTTTGCAGCATAAATAAGACCATGTTATTCCATGCTTAAAACCACACTTAGAATAAAATCCAAAGATCTTACAGTGGCCTTGGGGACTCTCTCTGACATGACACCTTGATGTCCCTCTGGTGTCATTTCTTGCTGCTCTTCTATCAGCTGTTTCTTTAGCTGTTTTCTGTTCCTGTAATACATTAAATGAGTCTGCAGCTTTTCCATATGCTATTCCCTATGCCTAGAATGCTTGTCATTCAGACATTTCCATTGTTTACTCACTTGCTTCTCTGAGGCGCTGATCAAAATCACCTCTTCAGATACTTTCTTAATTTTTTTAATATGTTCTGTGCCCTCCACAAAAAGGCCCCAAGACTATAGTCTGCAATAAATATAGTTTCTGGCAATTAGTAGTAGCTCAATTCATATTTGTCAAAATAGGTGAATGCATTCATGAATAAATTCTTAATAGATGTGCATGTGGTACCACAAGAGTAGAGAGGTCCAAGCATGCAAATCTGAACAAAGTGATGCTTAGGAAAAGCTTTCTGGAACAGGAAATACATTTGTTTTTTCTTGGGAAGGAGGTATCCTAACTTTTTTCTTCTCTGCCTCACATTGGAAGAATAAAAGTTGTCTTGGCCCATATAGTAAATACACAAACACTAACCGAGTAGGAAAAGAAAAGTTTTCTGCAAACTTTCTGAGTTACCCACCACCACACGTAAACAAAACAGTTGTCAAATATTCTGTACTCGACCTGTGAGCCATAGGTTGAACACTCTTTCCCATAAAGGAAAGAAAAGACTCAAAGTAGAGAAAATGGCTTGATGGATCAGAGCTCAGAAGGTTGAAGCAGCTTGGCTTGTTTAGGAAACTCTAGGAGAGTCAACAGACCTGGGCCCGGGGCAGCAGTGTCAGCCATTCTGAGTCTCTACGTCATGCACATCCATCATTTGCATGGCTTTCCGAACATCTTCCACGTGGTCCTCAGATGAAGATGCATGTCCCTCTGTTAAAGTTAGTTTTTGAAAGAACTTGGCTATTTTTCTAGCCCTTTATTCTCTCTGGGGTTCCTTCCAAGTTTTCTAATCCCCCCACCCTAAGAGATTCTGGCACACCACAGACTTTTTAACATCTAGAAAATGACAGAGTATTCTGAACCAAGAATTACTCTGGTCAGAGTATTTTCCCAATTTAGTAAACATGATTTGAAAATGTGATACCTACACACTTCATGACATAAAAACACCATGAGCTATTTCATCCTTTTCCTACTGTTGAGATTGTGGGTTGCTTCTAATTTTGCCATTATAAATTAACTGTTATCAATAAACTTCATTAATTTTGAACACATTACCCAATTAGGAAAAATTTCAAGATTTTCTACTTGAAAGGCTACAAATATTTTAAAGCTCTGATATATTGCTAAATGAGCCTCCTTAAAGAATACAGCCACATAGGGCAGCATTTGCGGCTCAAGGAGTAGGGCACTGGCCCCATATACTTGAGGTGGTGGGTTTGAACCTGGCCCTGGCCAAAAATATGAAATAAAGTAATAATAATACAACCACATGTTCTCCCGTAAGCAGTATATAATGCCTTTGCCATACTCTCATCCATACTATTTTAAAATCTTTTTTACAAATTTAATAGATTTCAATCATACATCATGATGCTATTTTGTACTTCCTTGATAATTATTGATGTTCAACTGTGTTTTATGAATTTACTGTCATTTGTTAATTTCCCTTTTTAAATTGTCTGCACATACACTTCCGAAAGAAGAACCTTAGAATTTTCCAAAATTGTAGGACTATGTTTCTAATTACAAACATTTATTAACATAACCATACTACGTGCCAGGGACTGCTTTAAATGTTTTATACATCTTATTAGTTCATTCAATACTTATAAACAATAACATGAAAGAGGTTTTAGTAACATATTCATGTTACAGGTGAGGAAACAGATGTATAGGGAAGTTAGTAACTCGATGAAGTCCCTCAGCTATCAAAGGAGGGAGGTGAAGTTTGCCTCAGACATGCCCTTAACCTCTCTGTAGAAGAGGATCTGATGGGGGATGAGTTTAATTTTTTGTACGTTGTCTTTCATAAGCCTGCAGATTTTCTAAATAAGTGGTTTGCAACTGAGGATGATTTTGTTACCCAGAGGTCTTTTGATAATTTCTTGAAATAGTTTTGATTGTCACAACAGAGGCAGGTGATGGGATACTAAACACCCAGTGGGTAGGGCCCAGGGTTTTTGTTAAACATTAAACAATCCACAAGACAGCAAACATAACAAAGAACTGGCTAATCCAAAATGTTAACAATACTGAGGCTTAAAAACCCTGATCTAAAGTGATACAGCCATACAAAGTCTGAAACTCAGAAAAGCTGGCAAGGCCAGAGAGAAAGATTTGGTATAAACAAGACAGAGTCATAACATAAAAGACTGCATTTTCATGGATCTCTGTGAACATACCCTGTTATCTAAAATTCCATTCACAGTCTGCTTATTATCAAATTTATTATTAAGCTTTTCAAATAAAATCTGAACACTTAGACACATACAATTCACTTATAGAGGACCCCTGTTTTTCAGTAATTATATAAAGAAATTAGAATTCTTGTTTTTGTTCCAACAAAAATATTTCAAAACAAAATTCCATATAATTAATTATTATGTTTGTCACCAAAATGCTTACAAGCAAATGGGGTCACTGCTAAGTAACACAGAACAGAATATGTTAAACAAGTTAGGCAATTCTAACAATAAGCACAAAATTAAGGAAAGAATGTTTTGGAATTACAATAGCCTAGAAAGAAAACTGAGAAAACAGCCCCACTTAGAATCATTAACTTATTAGTCATCTTGTAAGGACTGTTGCTGTGTGGATAGACGTGGCAAGTAATATTTGGTGGTTCAAAGAGTTTCTGCAGGAAGTTAAGCACTATTTTGCTGTTCTGGAATCCTGGCTGGCACACCAAGCTGCCAAGGTCACGTTCTGCTGGCAGGCAGCAAAGAAAAAGGCACCTGTCCAGGCACATTAGCAAAGGGCAGGGTGCCTACTGCAGGGCATGGTGAAGGCTATTTGCTTCCAGAAAAAAAAAAAAAGAATGGTATAACCAGTTGTATTTTTAAGGAGTTTTTCAGAAAAAAAAATCAGTGTTTCTTGGATATTTGAAACATTTTATGCTATTTCTAGCTGGAACAGTTAAATAACCATCACTACAGATGCCATTTGGTGGGGCAGAGTGTGTGCTCTGAAGTCTAACACCTGGACTGAAATCTTGGCTCACTCACTTGCCAGTTGTGTGATCTTAGGGACATTACACGCTTGGTCATACAGTTTCTTTATCCATAAAACAAAAATAACAGTATCTATCTCCCAGAGTTCTTGAAAGAATCATGTAGGTTAACACACATAAAGTCTTTACAGTGTCTTTTACCTATGCTAAATGCCCATTAATTAGGGCATTTTAATAGAGTTTTGATCAAAAATATTATAATATTTAAATGATGATGTTCCTTTTTTAAATATATAGTCATATCACAGACAAATAAGCACTTCCCAAGTTCTTTGTACCTTCTTCATAAAATTCTTTATTCATCCAAGGATATCTTAAATTTCCTCTGAGCTTAATGTCATCATAATATACTTTCTTTAATACAGTACGGACATTATCTTGAAATATCAGGTAAATATTTCACCAAAATTTAATTTTCCACCAATCTATGCCCTTACTCCTCCTTTTTATGGTATATATTGGTCTGCCTTGGAATAAGGACTTCTTTTACCATCTAGAACACATCAAATTCTTGTCTATTTCCAATACTTAGAACAGTATGCACCACATCTTTGGGATTCAATAAATATTCAGTAAATGAAAGAATAAACATATTTAATAAGGTTCTGTTGACTTGATGATAATAGCATTATATGTAAGAGGGAAGACTGTCAATAACATTTTTTCCATTTGACTTATTTATTATAAAAGTACAGTAGTACCTCTATAAATTGACCAGCCAAGGAACTGCAGCAAACTGGCCAAAATACAAAGGTGGTCAACACAGGAAACTAGGCCTACTGTACTGACATGTACCTGTGGTACATGTCTGGTCTATGAAAATTAGATCAACTTGAGATGGTCGATGTAGGGAAGTAGTTAGCTATGGATGTTCTACTACTGTACTTTATTCTTCCTATCTATATTGTTTCTTTTACATTGCTTTAAAAAATTGACATAGAGTAAAACTGATTTTTGGGTATAGGGGTCTAAGCATTTGGTATAGGGATATATCACATATACAGATTCACACTACTATGATTACAATGAAGACAAAAACCAGTCCCATCACCCCAAAAAACTCCCCTGTGCTCCCCCAACCCAACTCCTGGTAACAATGATCTGTCCTCTGCCACTATAAGTTTTTCTCTTTCAGTTTAAACAACAACAAAAAATTCATTTTTGTTTTGGAATATTTTCAGATTGCAGAAGTTTCCAAGGTAGTACACCATATTCCCATATACCTTTCATCCACTTTCCACTAGTGTTATCATTTCATATAACCATGAGATGTTTGTCATAACTAAGAAATTAACATGAGGACAATACTATTTACTCAACAACATGTTATGTTTGAATTTCACCAGTTTCCCATTAGCATCCTTTTTACTATTCGCAGATCTAATCTAGCATTCCAGGTTGCACTTATGTGCTGTGCCTCCTCTGATCTGTAGCAGTTCCCAATCTTTCCTTGTTCTTCATGACCTTCACCCTTTTGAAGATGACTGAGTATTTTATAGGATATTCCTGAATTTGAATTTTTCTCATGATTAGACTGAAGATATGAAGTTGGGGAAGAAAGCAGCAAGGCAAATCATCACAGTCACATAAACACCGCAGATCCTGACTCACCACTATGATATTCACCCTGACTGCTGGGAAATGGTTTGAATGTCGTGTGTTGGAAACCCAAGCCCCGAATTTATGATGTCATTTGGAAGTGGAGTCTTTTGGGAGGTAATTAGGATTAAGATAATCAGGTTGGAGCCCCTGTCATGGGACTGGTGGCTTGCTCATCAGGTGACATCCCACACACCATGTGGCACAAAGGCCCTCACCAGAGGTGGCCCCTCAACCTGGGACTTCTCAGCCTCTAGAACTGGAGGAAATATGTTTCTCCTCTCTACAAATTACCTAGTATCAGGTTTTCTGTTACAGCAAAAAAAAAAAAAAAAAAAAAAAAAAAAAAATAGACTAAGGCATTTGGTTAAAGAGGTTTCTTCTAGGTTTCTTCACTGTAACATTACAATTTTCCCTTTTCTAAACCCCATTCTTGGAAGCGAGTCATTAATTTGTAAGTGTTATTATGACTGTGCTATTGCAAGCATAATTTATCCACACCACTATCACGTAAGAGTTATCATGTAAAAGGTGCTTTCCATTTCCTTGTCAGTATACACATAAGAAGTATTATCATACTGATTTTACAAGGGAATTGAGGCTTGTGGGTGTTAAATAGCTGTTAGTAAGGGAGGAAAATAAAATTCAAGTCCATGAATACTGACTCCCAAAGACATGGTCTCTTCTCACTAGATTGCCCTTTTATCTACTTAAAATAAATGTCAACAAAAGTGAAGCAACAAAATTCCCATCACTGTTCTAGGTATGCAGCTCACACATCTTACCTTTACTCCTTAACAGATCAACATACTTGAGTTAGCACGCTTATTTCACAAGTCTGTGGCTAAGCTATGTGATAATTAGCAAACTGATAGACAGGACCTGTCACTAGTGGGGATACCAGACAACATAAATAAATATCATTAATTCTGGGAAGAGGAGGAATATATGGAAACTGAGATCCCATGGGAGAATGAAAGTGAATGCCCAACCAGAAAAGAAATTCGGAGTATCAATGACCGAGAAATGTACAGAAAACAATGGCTGACAATTGGTACAGAAAAAATAATACTACAGTTCCCTCTTTTTATATAGAAAATAATGGCATACAATTGATACAGAAAAAATAATACTACTAGTATAATAATACTAATAATACTAGTTCCCTTCTTTCTATACAATTAAGTCTACAGGGGCATGAGTGACCTACGGGAAATTGAGTCCATGATAATTTGTGACGCATACAGCATAATGCCAGGCACAGAGGGACATACTGCCAGAAGGTTCTAAAGCTCTGGAGTTCAGGCCCAGCAATGGAGGCCTTAGGAAGGATACTGGTGAAATATTGCATTCATTCTGTGGCTTAAACTAACATGCTCAAGATCAGGAGTTGGGCGTTTTCAAGAGTCACAATGTCTATGGGCTCTGAATAGTTATTCAGGTATTAACTGCATCTCTCTGGCCCTTACATTTTCTCCCATGTAACTTTTAGATTCCATCAGATTGAGATGGACTTGTATCCCCTTCCATATGTAAAGTCCGATGGCTTTCCACATATTTAAGGGAATTCCCATAGCTTTAACAACTTTAGGGTTTCTTCTGGCTTTAACTTCTGTCTCCACTAAATTATTGTTTTCTGCTCAGTGTTTTTTGCCTTTATCAAGGCTCTGGCATTGATCCTGCTGTGGATACAGATTTTAAAAATAAATAAAAACAAACTTTCTGGATTTGATCCTTATAAAAATAAGTCCACTCATTCATTTGTGGCCTTTTTGATTTTACTGCAGTCTTGCAGATGAAGAGTGTAGCATGAAGATGGTAAAATATAAATAAGCCAAGTCTACTTTTTAAGTCTATCAGTCCTCCCTCTTATCTCTTTTCCAAAGCTTCTCTCCCCTTCTCATCCCTCTTTATTCAGTTCCATTCCTCTAGGAACAATTACACATGAATTTCGTCCATTCTCCTGGCGAAGAAATGCAAAGGAGAAAGTTTCTTTATCTGTCCCAAAATTTAGTCCTTAGTCTCCTCCACTACTTTGTTAGATGATAAGAAAGGAGGAAATAGAAGCACAGAGGCAAATTTTTATTCAGGATCCACTTAAAATGTTTGATATATAATTATTCCTGTGTTAAACTGCTAGGGTACAGTGAAAGTAAGTTTGTCCCATATTTCAGATGATCCCAGAAGAGGTAGGAGCACGTGGACATATATTAACATTAAGGCTATTCTAGAAAATTAATTTTCAAGAAAAGCTGGGGAGAAAGCACAGACAGATTTACACACTGTACTTTGTGCAAGCATTTGTTTTATATATGTTTAGGGCTTTTTTTAATTTTGGAAGAGTCCATATTCCATAAGGGTAGTAACTATGACTAACTTCTTAAATACCCTCACTAGTACAATCCTATGGATTTATAGAGCTTTAGGGACAACTTTTATTGAACACTATTAAGTTATTTATCTCCTACTTCCTTAAAATAACACTCACACATTGTGTTTTTCTTAACACCACAGCATCTTAAATGTCCAGAATTTTAATCGTCAAATATTTCAGGATGGTTTAAATTTCCATATAAATAAGGTCAAACATTGGAATTATAAAATATTAGCTATATTGCATATACATAACTCTTACTTCTTAAACAGAATGTATTAACTATAACTGCCATAGTTCCTGCCTAACTATGGATCATCCTAAAAAGTAAATAAATATTTTACTTCTGTATACATTATATAATAATATCCTATTGAGGAATATATAATTGTTCCCCAAATCTACATTGTCCTTTCTTAGTTTAGGTTCTCTCAAACAAAGTTAAAAATTTTAGTTCATGTGGCTTACCTGGAAAATGATTCTAGAAAACATCAGTACTGCAGTAAAGTAGGGAAATTGGGGCAATAAAGGCAGCAGCTGAGTAACCAGGTAGATTGGCACAGTGACAACTGGAGCCCCATCTCAGGTCACCAGGGCACAACACATACTTTAGACTTCTCTCTACCAAGGGGCAAAGAAGCTTAGATATTTACACATCAGCTCTTGTCACTCATTGGTTGCAGGATACTTCCAGGTGGCCTCATTTTCTGGCACCTAACCTGTCTTGCACCTGGCTAGGCCTGCGGTGTAGACTTGAACTATAAAAGTAAGTCCTCAAAGTGAGATCTATGCTCTCAAGAGCCAGGCCAGATAGTTTAAACAGGATATAGCCTTGGGAGGTTTCGATGGGAGACCTCCAGCTTCTGCTACAAGCTTCTACTAGGAATTTGAGTGCCTTTGTTTACCATACCTAGTTCTTTTGTCTTCTTCTTTGTGGTTAAGAAGATTTTTTAGATCTTCATTGATTATTCCTGGCCTTGTGGCAGGCTTTCCTCCGATTCCCTTCTATTTTGTCTGATAAGTTCTATGCATTTGGAATGTAAATTTCAGAAGCTATCATACTTGGTTATGAAACAGAAGTAAACACTATTTGTTTTCTGCCCTTACAGGCTATCCCCAGAAGAATATTTATAGACGCAACACAAATATATTATTTTAAAGCCATTTCTGATACTTGCTTTCTACTGGCATTTGTTTCCAATAAAATGAGATAGCTACACAGCTGAGCTCTGGATGGATAAGCTATTAATAAAAAAGAACATAATGTAGACACGAATACATCACTGATAGAGGTCACAAATGTCCACCACAAATTTTATTCTTATGACATTTCATCAAATTATAGATGCAGGCATATCAGGTCCATGACAACAATGGGCTTCTTCAGTAAAATATTTTAGGAAATCTCTTGGAAAGGCTCTGGTATTATTAACATAACACACCTCATGTTGTAAATAATCAGAACACCAACAAAAACATTAAAATAAAGTTTGTATAATTTAAAAACTATGACTTTTGATTAAAAGTGATGGATTGACCAAATGCAATTATTTCTAGTCCCTTCAGGAATGCCATAAAACTGCAGTAAAAGAAGTAAAATGCTATAAACCTATAAGGAAAAGGAAAATGGAAGAGATGACAAAAGGAGCTAGGGACTTGAGGAAACTTCTGAAGAGGGAAAATGACTTGAATAGTGATTAACAGCCCCGCTAAATGGAGAACGCAAAACTTGAAGTCACTGTCCCCAGTGAGCAACCAGCAAGCCACAGAATCCCCATGGGGTTCAAGAACCTGCAGGCACATGTACTGAGGAAGGGGCGGTCAAGTACAGGGTCAAAAGCACTGGAACCAGTTTAAAGTCTGATTATGGGGGACTTAAACCGCCTTCTCCTTACCCCCAGAGCCAAGACTTTTCTCCTCTCGAGGTCCCTTCCCTCTCTCTGCATGCACCACCCTCATTGCAACTAGAAGACTAGGGAGCTATTCCTCAGAAAAGCAGAATGGAGGGGGAGTTCCAGCCCTAGCCAAAAGCATGGAATATAGCAGGTTAAGTGTAAGTCTGTTCAGCCTAACTGCCCACCTACTCCCTGAGCTCTGGCAGCCAAGCATATTCCCTTCAAGTAAAAGCCAAGAAGATTCTACTTTAGAGACATCCAACAAATCTCAAAGAGAAGAACTAAAGACAAGAGTATGCAAGGATTCTTTCTAACTCCATACACATAAACGCATATATAACAAGGACTGCTAAGATTCACGCCTCCTACCCTGGAAACACTCTAGTCCACAACTACCACACAAACATGCTTGTAATTAGGCAACACTTACTCTTAAACACATGTATGGAGATTTCCAATGTGCCAGAAAAATCAAAACAACCATGATCCAGGAGAGCAGTATAAAAGTATGAAGTGCAGGTACAAAAATGAAACTGTAGTTAACTACAATTTAAGTACATTAAAATAAGTCTTTCATAAAGGAAAACTCAAGAGAATTTTTAAAACTCTTAGAAATTAAAGCTACAGTAACTTAAATTAAAATATTGTTAATCCTTGAAGACCAAGTAAGCTAAATCTACCTGAAAGAAAATACAAAAAAAAGTCAGAAATAAATCAGTAAGTCTAATATACAACTCATAAGAATTCTAGAAAAATAATGAAATAAAGCACAAAGGAGAAGAAGTTATATGGAAAAAAAGAAAAGTATTCAATACCCAAGTTCTGAAAAACGTGAGCCTCCAAACTGAAAAGGCCTACAGAATTACCCAGAAGAATGTATAAGAATAAGGGAAATTATTATAAAATTTTACCACCACAGAGATACAGAGGTCTTGAAGAGCTTTCAAAGGTGATAGGGAAGCCACCTTAAAGAAAAAGATCTCAAATTGGGACTAGAACATACAATGATTTTGCACTAGTGTTCCATGCCCAGTCACACTAATCTATCATTGAAGAGAAGAGAAAAAAAGATATCTTCCTTCACGTGAGGACTCAGCAAATATAAGCTATTATAAAACACTCTTCAGAAAATAAAAACAGGAAGAAAACCAAGAAAGAAACCATAAGGAAAGAAGAACGAGGGGATTGCACAAGGATCAGCAAAGTGAAAGACTCTGGATGACAGAGGCGCCCAGAGCAACCAATTCACAGAGACAAAGGGTAGGAAAGGCCAGGAAAAAGTAAGACTGAAGTGTTGCAGAAAAATATTTTTATCAGCAAAGGCAGAGATATCCAAGAATAGGAAATCAGGTAAATGACATATACAATTTTTCAGTGAAATCCATGAAAAAGGCCAAGTTAAACTAGAAAAGTGACCTGGTTATATAGTACATGATTTGGTTCAACAGTAAACAATATTTGGCTAGTTTCATTAATACTGTTAATTGGATACAAGCACTGGGAAAGGTGGAGAAAAGCACACGCATATTTGTGTGTATGGGTGCACACACATGCACAAGTGCACTCCTACATGTGTGTGTGTGTGTAGGCACTGGGAAGAAATTCTTTACCTTCCAGGGCAAGAAAACCATGGATATTGCTTAAAATTTATAAAGTAAGAATATCCTTAAAAAGTACATTATTTAGAAATACTAAGAAAACAAGAACTTTTGAACATAGTTGCTTCTGTGAAATGAAAAGGGGGTTGGGGAGAGTCAGGGCACAGAACTGCTATTTTCATTATAAGAATTTTTGCCTGTTTGAACTAAATGCCTGCCTTAATTAATTAATTTATTTATTTTGGTGAGACAGAGTCTCACTATGTTGCCCTAAGTAGAGTGCTGTGGCGTCACGGCTCATAGCAACCTCATAGTCTTGGCCTTAAGCGATTCTCTTGCCTCAGCCTCCCAAGTAGCTGGGACTACAGGAGCCTGCCACAACGCCCGGCTATTTTTTTATTGCAGTTGTTTAGCTGGCCCAGACGGGGTTCAAACCCACTCCCCTGGGTGTATGTGGCGGGCACCATAACCTCTGTGCTGCCTGCCTTACTTTTATTTAAAACAAATCCTGTATAGGATTAACATATAACATTTTGATAATTTTACTTGTTAATTCAGAGAGGGCTCAAAATTCAAATTAGCTTTTAATGCCTGAACACCTCTCACAATAGTCAACATTGAGATGAGAAAGGGAGGAAATAAAAATAACGTTTATGACACTCTGTGAAAATTGTATTATTAATATTTAATAAGAAAGTGAAAATTATTTTTCCAAACTGGTAAATTTTAAATAATTAGATTGCTTTTCTTCCTCCATTCCTATATTTCAAAATAAACAAATATTTTAATCATGCTGTATAAATATGTATTTAGGACAGCTCAGAATTTCATTGTAGGCAAGGGTGTTCCTAGACAGCTGAAATGTGATGCTTCATATGAAAATATGTATTTTAGTTCTTTAAATATAAAATAAAAACTTTGGACAAAAAACTATCACAATTTCTTTCCAGAATTCATCAACAATGAACATGAAGAGTTCATTTTTCATCATACATCAACTCTTCAAACATTTCCTTTACTTGTTTGTATTAAAATGGAGTTCAATATAACTCGGACAGCAGAAGTGCAGGTTCTGGGAGGTTAAAGGTATTGAGTTTTGCTTACACAAGCACATAGCAGTGGTTCTCAACCTTCCTAATGTTGTGACCCTTTAATATAGTTCCTTATGTTGTGGTGACACCCAACCATAAAATTATTTTCATTGCTACTTCTTAATTGTAATAGCTACTGTTATGAATCATAATATAAATAATTGAGATGAAGAATAGTCTTAGGCGACCCCTGTGAAAGGGTAATTGGACCCTCAAAAGGGTCGCGACCCACAGGTTAAGAACTGCTGACATACAGGTAGAATTACATCTGTATAGCTTATGAATCAGGTAAAAAAATTATGGAGATCAGAAGATTTTTTTCCTTTTTCTTACTTAAATTCATCATTTTGTCTATTAAAGACTTCCAAAAGCAACATATAGGTCATGCATTAATTTAGAGTGCTAGTTTTTTGTAATCATTGAAAAGAAGGTGACTTTTGAAATTTCTTGAAGGAGTTTTTAATTTAAGTTTATTTTTCAAGTCTACATTACTTATTTGGTACTTAATTGCATACATATTAGCACATCAGAGGAAAGAATTTGAAGAAATTAAAATAAATCAACAATTTCCTGGATTTTATGTCGAATGGCTTAAATTCATCTTTTCTTACCTAAAACAACTATTTGACAGTAATCACATTTCTTTTTTTTTGAGACAGAGCCTCAAGCTGTCACCCTGGATAGAGTGCTGTGGCATCACAGCTCACAGCAACCTCCAATTCCTGGGCTCAAGCGAGTCTCTTGCCTCCACCTCCCAAGTAGCTGGGACTACAGGTGCCCACATTTCTTAATAAAGCACATTTACACGGTATTCACAGTTTGGTCATCTACTTACATTCCAAATCATTCAATTCTACACATAGTTCAACAATCTGAAGACCAGTGAAGAGTCCTATTATTCCTAGGTTTAGTGAATACTCATTAAGATTAAAATTAATAATTAAATAAATGTAAAAACTTAAGAATAGGGATCTGAATATATTATGAGGGAGAAGAGAAAAGGGAAAAATTAGTGAGTTATTCTAATGGCCACATTTTAAGTCATTAGACAGTATTTAAAGTGAATAAGTCAAGAGTATTATTTAAAGATACAGAAGTAGTCACTAGAAGCATAAGAGTTAAAGATTGTTAAAACTGGCCAATATGGGAAGCAAGACTGGGGAGTTGAAGACAGTGGAACTGAAGTTCAAATGCAATAGAGGACAATTTCATTTCATTATAAGCCTTCATATATTAGTTGAATTTTTAAAATCATCTATCTGTATTTAAATCCTCACACTTTTGGCTCAGTGCCTGTGGCTCAACGGGCTAAGGCACCAGCCACGTACACCTGAGCTGGTGGGTTTGAATCCAGCCTGTGCCCGCCAAACAACAATGACGGCTGCAACCAAAAAATGGCCAGGCGTTGTGGCAGGCGCCTGTAGTCCTGTAACTACTTGGGAGGCGGAGGCAAGAGACTGGCTTGAGCCTAGGAATTGGAGCTTGCTGTGAGCTGTGATGCCACAGCACTCTATCCAGGGTGACAGCTTGAGGCTCTGTCTCAAAAAAAAAAACACAAAAAAACAAATAAATCCTCACACTTTTACGAATGTTACATATGCATTTGTAAACACATAAACAGATACAAAAACACAAATGTATATTCTGTATATAAAGGTAAGCATCCAATACTTCCGCAAGCATGAAATACTTCAGAAGATTATGATGTTAGGGGAAATCCCTCCCAAAGCTGGGAAGAGCCAGATGGTGAGTTTACAACGCATGACCTATTTCTGAACTTTAGGTAAAATTAAAAGCTAATGTATGTAAAATAAGAAACTTCACATCCTTCCAGAGGCTTCTCAACAAGTTTCTTTTTTAGTTTTCTAGAACATTTTACATTTTACATTTAGTTTAAGAAAACTCCTTGCCATCTCACTAAATGAAAAGCCAGTACATGTTCATTTGAAAGCCACACAGCACCAGAAGTGGCTGAAGCCGAAGCCCCGATTTTGTTCAGCACTACTAAACACTGTTTATGTTCTGAAGCAGTCATGGGTTGGTTAACTTCACATCCGTAAGTCCTTAATTCTGGAAGCAGCTTCCATATAATATTAACAATGTTATTTTCAAATAGAAAAATATTATTTTATATTTGTTCCATTCTTAAAATACTAAATGTCTATTTTTTAAACAATAGAGTAGAAATTAAATCAAATTTTCATGATAATTATGTGACAAATGGAATAAAATGTGTAAATTTTATGATTCCAATTAAAAGGATAGATTAGATGCCATGACAAATCATGACAAGTCAACAAAAACAAGTAAGGATTTTAAAAATTGGTGAATCCAACCAGTTCAAGTCTCTTTTCTTAGTAATATATGAATGCCCATTCCCCATTCCTTAACTCTGAAAACAAGTACAGAAATGACAGAGAAAAAAATAATCCTATGTATGAAATAAACTACATAATGGGTATAAGCATAAATACACAAAATGCCACAATTGTCAGTTCTCTATTCTGTTAAAGTTATTATGGGAAGCTACTCAAATTGCTTTAACAAACAAAACCAAGAGACTGATCCACCAACTTCCAACTTCCTCAGTCTGGTCTGGCATGTACCGTGCAAATCTATACAGGCACTGACTGTAGAGATTTAACAGTGTTAACTACCAATACTTCCAAACAGAGTGTCTGATGGAAACTTAACCGAGAAATGAATAAAGTAATATCTCTGTCCTTATTCTGGTCTGAATGATAGCCCTTTCCCTTTTTTACTGGCTGATTTACTGTTATCTTCTGATTTGTTTTTATAGCCTATTCCAATTGAGGACCTTAGGAAGATGAGAAAAGGTAAACGATGTCAGGTATCTTTTCTTGGAAGAGTTTCTCAAAAATATCTGATCATTCCTCAAAAGATTATCTTTCCCTCTCTGGATATTTCCTGTCTACTATTATTAATTTTCTTCTTGGCTGCAGAAATTTTCCACTCATTGCTATTTTGTTTAGCTGTTTGAGGTCCTCTTATATTGAGTGATATTAAAAACAAGGGGTGGGGGTTTATACCCAGACAAATATTTGGGAATCAAGAGATTCACATGATGAAAAGACAAAGATATCAAGGAAGCAAATGAAATGTAATATAGATACCCTAGAAAAACTCTGATGACTAAAATACTATTTTACATCAGGTTTTTGTTTTTTTTACTTAAGTTGTTCCTTTGTTAGTAGGTACAATTTCTAATATACACAATGTAGATTAAGCAGGAAATTGATGAAGCTGAAGAAAAGAGAAAAGATGGAGAAGCATTACCTTCTAATAATACTTCTATGCCTAAATATGTTAAAAATTACAATTAGTGCCAAAAAATGTATAGACAATTTAATACAGTACTTTCCTTTAATTTAAGGATAAATTTCCATAAATTTAAGAAATACTTAATATACACTGATAATGTTTGTTATCTTGTATATTGTATCTTATATCTCTTGTAATTGAGGAGGTCAAGGGTAACTTGAATATTTCAATTTTAATACAGTTTATTCCTTTGTAAAACCGTGTATTCATTTTTTTTTGGCACCCTCTGTAAATTCTATACTAAATGCTATTCTCTTGAAGTCCTTTCTTCTTATACATCTACCAGTACCATTAAAAATTTGTTATTACTTTTAGACAGAGTTTTACTTTGTCACCCATGGTAAAGTGCCATGATGTCATAGCTCACAGAAACCTCAAAATCTTAGCCTCAGTGTCCCAGAAGCTAGGACTATAGGTGCCCACTACAATGCCCTGCTATTTTTAGAGACGGTGTTACTCTTGCTCAGGCAGGTCTTGAACTCCTCAACTCAAGCAGTCCGCTGGTCTCAGCCTCCCAGAGTGGTAGGATGTTATTAATGTTATTAGTGGAAAAGTGTTTGTAAATTGGTAAAATGTATCATTACAAATGATTTCCTAGGATAAAATTCCTACAAGAGGGAACACTTCTGGATATAATTATGAGTTTGTTAACTAACTTCTAAAACTGTATTAAAATCTTAAAAAAGTAAAGGGGGCAAAGAAGAAGACACATTAATCTTAAAAGTGATACCTCAAAACATTAAGTAAAGAATCAGAAAGTCCATTTGATCTGAAGACCCAAAGAGAATTTATTCCATTTCCTTCTTCAGGCTTATGAATATATTGTTCTACCTTAGTAATTTTTTGTTTCCACCTACAGAAAAGATTATTTCTCCTAATATGCCTCATTATTAGCATTTATAATTTCTACTTACCAGCTCTAAAATCTATTTTCTGTAAATAATCAAATTGATTTGACTGTTTTAAAAAAAAAGAAACCCCATGGAAACTATCTTCTATAAGACAGTTTCTAGGAAGTTGTTTAAAGAATAATTATTAAGTCAATATTATTTACTATTATCATATGCCTACAGACACGTATCGGACAAATATTTCAGTTGGTTCCAATGAAAAATATTACAATTTTTCATCATTTAAACCCCTTGTGAATTTTTAATGCAGAAAGTTCATAAGTTGATTTCTTAAAGACTTGTACTTTAATTTGATCACTTACTATAAAAATTTAGCAAAAATAGTTACCAAATTCCATGCAAAACATTAGATTTTTTAATCCCAGCTATAATTCTTAGAATTACTTTTGTACTATGAATGCTAATTTAGAGAAAACCAAAACAGGTATTTTTTTTCAGTATTTCAAAAATCCCTTTCTCACTGGGCCACAAAGTATCTTTCAGTGAATTTTAAATCTAATTTTATTACATTTCCCAGGGACTCTCAATAAGTTTTTCAATGTTTAAAAAATTATTTGACAACATTAATTTACTTAATTACATATAGTCCATATAACAAAAGATAAGGGAGGTAATCACAAAGAACAAAGATGACAAAATTTAGATCATTCGCCTTTAAATAAAATTGACCAAAATATATACAAGTCTCACTTTCCAAAAGATTTTTTTTTCAAAAATTAGTATAAGGTACAATTTCAAACGGCAAAAACATACTAGAGCCACTACCAATCCCTAATCCTTTCCCTTAACATTCCACCATTTTTTTCTTAATTATAGTACAAGAAATAGGACTTGACTGAGGATCATATGGAAATGACCTTCACTATTAAATGCATATGAATTTCTACTGAATAACATCAAGAACTCTTTTCTACTCATTATTCTTCCAAAAGTTCATCTTTTTCCCTAGTCAATCATTTTATATTACTAACTTCCATTGTTATAATCTCTAGAATGTAGACTGTTACTCTACATTCTGGCTTACCTTTCTTTCAAAGAGATTGTCACTAAATTTCTTATTGACTAGACAGAACATTTTTTAAAGCTTAACCTAAGACCCCTTTGCCTTTGAATTAGTTACTATTCTCCACGCTCCTACCTGACCCTACATATCCTTTTCTCTCCGGCTGTACTTCAGGATACTGTTAAGATCTAGTGGAGTTTTTTCTTTTTAAGTTATGTAGGCTATCCTAAGCCATAGATCCTTTGTACTACAAATAGAACTGGTGCAGTTAATTGAAGGCTCCCCGCTGCTGTATGTAGTCAGCTACTGAGGTAGTTTGAAATTTCAGTCAGTTCTTATAACATGAAGCCAAAGGCAACTTTAATTTCCTCTGACACTATTACAAGATTAGCTTTGATAATATGTTTGGTGACACATTGACAAGAATTGGATGTTCCCACCTTTTGCATCTATTGTATTACAACTCTCAGAGTCTGGATCTTCAGATATAGATACAAAGTAGTAATAAAGAGATAGTGTCCGCTGAAATACCTACAACAAAATTCTCCACTGCTCATAAAATATAATCCCTTTAATATTTTAGTGCCTTTATGTTGCGGCCATTAAGCTCTAATAGTTACTCTGCAGTGCTAACATGTTCCTTTTTAATGTTGAGAGTGGTATTTGGGGAGGATTTATGTATCAATCTAAAAAAAGATGCTTCAGGACTACAAGAATTCTCAAAAAGTCACAACTTAAAAATACTTCTCTACCTTCCAGCAAAGTGTTATGTATCAAAAGGCTCACGTGATAATCCATCTGATATAACCTTATTAAATTATTTTAAGACTGTTTTGTGAACTTTTGCCATACAGATTGCAGCTTCTTAAGGGCAATGATTTTTGTTTTACGTACCTCTCATACTGTAGCTAAAACAATGAGTTCCATTTGGTGCAGAACAACTGTTGAGTGACAAAATGGAAAAACCACAGGACACAATGTCTTAGGTTGTAAGAAAGTATAGACTACTCTAGAAACAGGGCTGGAAGCAAGGACTTAAAGTTAGGTAGGCCGTAAATCATATGCAGAAAGTAAATGAGACATGTAGAAAAACCAGGGTTTGTGACTTCTCAAAATGGACAGAATCAAGGCCAAAAGAGCCAAGTTTCAGAGGACAGACAGCAAACATCCTACACTTATCTGCGAGAAAATATTTACTTTATAGGAAACCAGTCCTATACTCACAGAGGTTCTATTTTCATCAACCCATTAATATATTCTATATTTCAATAACATTTTAAATTTTAAATGACATATTACATTATGCCCGAAAAACTGAGAGGTAGGAATACATAAAAACAGTAGCTTACATAAAGAAAAGAAATTAGGTTAACAAATATATGAACTGAGAAAAATTATTTTGAATGAATATTATTTAATATTTACAGAAATTATTTTACTAAAGTCTACAGATGAGTTAGAGAAATGTTTAATGTAGAGAATTAGATTTATTGGGGGGAATATTCACATTAATAATTTTAAAGAGTTAGCTTGTATGTTCATCAAAATCATTAAGAAGTTTCCAGTAGGAAAGGAACCATGGAAAAGGCTTGTGGTACTTTGGGGTCACCGTATCATATTTAACCCAATTAAATTTTTTCATCATTCTTTTTTAAGTCCGTAATATTATTTGTTCCAGTGTTAAACCTGGTCTCTATCCAAGCCATTACATGTTTTCTCAGCTGTCTATGCATTTGTTCTGAAATCAAATTTATCAAATAATTAATAATTTTTTTCCTATAAGAATTGAAGAAGCATATCAGGTCATGAAAATATGTAAGGGTTTACTAATTTAGACTGATTAGGCTTTTTCTAATTTGTGATGAATGACATACCAAAAAAATAAATACATGACTATCATTAAATCTGAAAATGCTTTTAGAATCTACTAAAACTTCTTGGGTAGTATATTAAAATCATTATGCTACATTTAGAACAGTAGCTTTGCCTCTAGATAAATACATATATGTATTTCATTTATATTTAAATCACTAAATTTCATCATAATCTCTTTCTACCCCAAATCTTTTATCCAGATTTTCCATGTATTCTTTGATCCAGGTGTTGGGATGGTAGAAGTCTAGCACACAGCACTATAATTCATATCCATTCATTCTGAGTCACTCTCTTAGCTTCTCTCTCTCTCAATCTCTAGCAGAGCGACACAGTGAGAAAATACACATCCTTATCCTCTTCATCTTCCTCCTCCTCCAAATCTGAACTTTATTTTTAATTGTATTAACATTTTTTTAAATGTTATGCTATTACCTTTAGATTGAAATATTGTGAAGCCATAATACATAATGTTACTACCCTGAATCCAAGCTCTGTACAGGCTGCTGTATACACTTGCCCTCATGAAACTTAAAGTCTACTTTGTTTGCGTGTATGTATGTGCAGATGTGTGTACTGGGAGACCAATGATAAGTGATAGTACTATTAGACAAAGTACTATTAATAGCACAGCATAAAAGCACCTCTCAACTATAGTTCTGATGGCAGCCTCATCTCCAGGAAGATGGCCAAAGCAATTTCAGTCTCCTCAATGAAAAAGGCAATAGGTCGCATCTAAAGTTTATCACTGAGTAGTAATTTCAAAACTCCCTGCAATTCTCATTTGTGACAATAGTTATAATTTTCTTCAAATGTACAAAACTGTTAATTTTCAGTCCTCCAAGAAATATAGCAGGTAACTCTGAATTATCATCCTCACGTTTAGTACAGAAGTAAATGTATGCATCTATGTAGACACATGTGTGTCCACCAAGATCAATCTTTACATAAGTATCTACCCTGAGAACAGCTAACCCAGCCAGACGCTGATGGCTTCTTCCCCCTCTGTTTTCATTGCTTATTCTTTACTCTAGCCTTCCTTTTGTGAACGTCAGTCAAAGTTCCCATCAAGCTCTACACTCACCCTTGCCAGTCCAGGTGGGGTAGCAAGAGAAGAAACGAGAAGGAAAAAAAATGTTTCTACATTTGAATCCCAAATGAACTAAGTGAGTAATCTCCCAATCTGTTTCTTCTCCTGAAATTCCTCATCTCAGCCATCCTCCCTCAGTCCTTTACTGAGAATCTTACCTTCACAAAAAAATCTCCCCGACTACTCTATGTAATGATGCAGATTTCTTCTCCTACTCATGAACTATTTTTCTCTGCCCTATCTATTCTTCATTTAATAGCACTCAATCATTTCCAACCACTTAGTTATCTATGTTTATCACTTATCATTAGTCTCCCAGTACACACATCTGCACACACATACACACAAACAAAGTAGACTTTAAGTTTCATGAGGGCAAGTGTACAAGGTTGCTTTGTTCCCCCGTCTATTTAGGCCCTTACACAGCATCACGCATATAAGAAACATGCAAAAAATACTTAGTAGATGTACATACATAATTCCACTACATCTGCTAAGTCATGAATACTAGCAATCTCAAAATCATTCTGGATTTTTCCCTCTATGTTTTCGTTAATTCTTGATTTCTCTCTTTCTGGCCCTTTCAAGTTCCCTCTTTATTATACTCTTACTATGTCTTCCCAGGCACTTAAAGTTAACGATTATGTGATAGTAACATAACCTATTTTTAAGGAGTGTCCCATCCTTTACAATGCAGCTAAAGTTACATTTCCAAAAAAGTATTTCTGATTGTGCAGCTCTCATGTTTAAAATCTTTCAGATGTTCATGTTCACCAGCTTTGCATGGATCCTTAATCATCTTTCTCCTGCCTGGTTTACAGTTTCATCTGCTGCCACAGTAACACTCTAGATCATGTCCTCTAACCAGCCTCAAGCACTCTGAACTTCCTTTCACTTATCTCCTTTGAAAAGCTTCCCAGGCCTTCTCAATCTTGACATATTCCTGTTTTAGCACCTACTGCATTATGTTTACTTTGCCTCTGTCCCTCACTCTAGACAGTCTGCTTCTGGAATCAAGACACTACATCATTCATTTTGACCTAAATACAGTGGACATCCATAAATCCTTATTTATTGAAGTTATTTAGCCTCCATGATCTCAGTTTCCTCACTTGTTAAGTGACATTACCACCATAAAAGAGGATTTGTGGAAGAAACAAATGAAATATATATTGAAAATTCATAGCACTTAATACATGCTCACAGAGTGCCATTATTCCTTCTTATATCATTGGCCCTATTTTGATTACCTCACCTCGAAAGTCTAAATAAAAATTAGATAGGGCAAGAAGTAGGAGAGGTATGTTTTGTTTATTGCTTGTTTTTCTTTTTAAACCTCCTTGCTTCTTCTCCTTTCAGTGTTTGCAAATGAGCATTACATTGCATCTGAGTAGAAGCTAACATAATATGTCCACAGGTGGGCCCAGGAAGAAATTTGCCTAGAATTGATAGTCAATCCACAGGATCATTAGAAGAAATGAAAATGTGTCCAGACAGCTGGGGTCAATCTCTCAGTATATTGTTGGAAGGTTTTGGCTCCTCAGAGTTTCTCATTCTGGAGCTTTGTCTCTGGAGTCCTCCACAACCCAATCCTTTCTTTGTTAAAACTTCCATCCCCATATCTAAAGATGCATTTAGTAATCAGATACCTTTTGATTTAAAAGACTTTAAGAGTGTGTGGCTGTTACTTCTGAATGGCCCGAAGTGGTTTTTTTTGTACTTGGCAGAGCCAACTTAGCCATTCACAGAGAGACAATCTCTCTACAAATGAACAGATTTCCACACGTGGGCTGTAATATATGCATAACACATTTGTCGTGGTGTTAATTTTGGTCTAACATCCTCCTGATGGTCTTGATTACCTTGGAGCCTTACATCCTGTCTTCTGTTTGTATGTAGTTGTTAGTCACTTCTACTAAGTTGTCTCACCACCATTTCTCAAGAATGATAACAGAAGACACAGTATTTCAATAACTGATTTTTCCTTTCAACAAATGTTCATTCAATCTCCTGTTTCAAAGCACTATGCTAAGGATTAGTCAAACCTAAATCTCATGTAAAACAGAAAAACTCTTGTGAAGGTCCAGCAAACTTTATAGTAAAAATAACTAGAACCATTTGAAGGTATTAAGTGAAAAATTTTATTAATTGGATGCTTTTTAAAAAAAATTATAAATCAAAAGTAAACATCTTAATGTAGGCTCCTTTTAACTTGCTTTATTATCCTTTTTCTAAAAATTGGAAATTCTAGACTATTGCTTATGATGGGTCATATTATTGATATGGCTCTAACTCAAACATAATGTTTATTGAAAGTATCCCAAGAAGGCAATAGCATAGGAATAAAGAGAATAAGACAGCATGGTAATAAATGCTATTTCAGATAGCACAGTAACAGTGAAAAGTAAGAGAGAGTAATTTTTAAAACTTGAGAATATTAAAGGCTTTATATACTTTGCTTTTCTTACTCAGGGGGTGCTAATCAAATAGATGAATGACTGGGCACTAATTCTGCATAAATGGTCTATGTTGGGACAAATTTCAAGGATCTGATTAAGTCAGATATCTCCCTTGGGGAATTAAAATGAAACAAGAAGTGTTTTTGTTCTTAAAAATCTGTACCCTGGTAGATAGGATCCAACACAGAATTAAACATCTCATCTAACTTTTCCAATGCCATGTTTCCAAAAGGAAATTACATTAAATTCGTCCATTCAAAATGCAAAAAGCAAGACATCCAAGAATGAGGTTTCCAGCAGAATGTAATTTTGAAGACATGATTTTTCTCCATTACTGGAGATATAAAATATTTTAAAAGCCTGTTCTTTCATAATTGGATTCCAGATCATTATTTTTTTGGCCAAAAAGAAAGGTTTTCTGCATTCTTAAAATAATTAGGCAAGATTTCAAATCAAATTATCCCATTTCAAAGCTCTATTTTTCTCGCTAAAGTGCCTGTTAGAGAAGGCCTGCCGATGACTAAGCTTTGTGTCACTCTGATGGCTTTATTAGGAGAATGTTCTAAGTCCTTCACTTTCTATGTAATCAGAACTATAATTTCTTCAGGTTATTTTAAGAAGCAGCTATGGCTAAAGCAGGAAACTCATTTTATTCTGAGCTCTAGACATGTCGACACAGCAGAGCAGGGCTCCGGCTTTCTGGGCTACCTTCTTTCGTAAACTCTCTTGCTTGGTGTCAGACCAAGTCTTCAGGCTAGTGTACTTACTCTTTGGGTATCAGGTGACTCTTTTTAAGATATTGAGGGTAGTAGGACTGTTATTTTGGAAAAATGTGCGTTATCATTATTGTACAAATGAAAAGATTACTTGTTCAGAGAACACTATTCTTCTAAACATCAATTTGAAAACCATATTCAACAGAAAGGCAGTTGGCAAAAACCCAGGTGCCAGAAACACTTGATAAAAAAGCAGAACAGAAAGCTCTAACTACATGCTTATGTCTACTTAGTTCATCATCCTCTCTTAGAATTTCATAACTTAATTAACCAACTCTATTTAAGCAGAATGGTTGCCTCTAATCATGCTGAAAATTTTTGTGTTATAAAGTGATATTAATAGTGAGTGACATTTCTGTAACAGGTAACTTGCTTCTTCTATACTTGTGAACTGTAACTCAAGAAAGGAGAATAAGACAATGTAATAAAAGGTAAAAACTTATCCACAAGAGGTGGTCTTCAGAATGAAAAGAAAAATAGTATTTTGATCTGTATCTAAAAGGTTCTCAAAGATATGTAAATTAATCTTATTACTGAAGTAAATTTACTAATACATTTAAGTTAACATACTGTAAAAACACTTTCTTTCTTTTTTTTTTTTTTTTTTGAGACAGAGTCTCACTTCCTTGTACTTGGTAGAGTGCCATGGTGTCATCATAGCTCACAGCAATCTCAAATTCTTGGTCTCAAGCAATCCCCTTGCCTCAGCCTCCTGAGCAGCTGGGACTACAGGTGCTTACCACAACATCCAGCTACACTTTGTTACTTTAAATTTATATATCATGCCTTTAACAAATTTCTCTGTCCTTTCTTATTCCAATTTTTCTCTTCGGGTTTAAATACTTTTACTTTAATTCTTCTGCTAAAAGAATAACATCATCGTTGATCTATTAATTGAGCTTACCATGCTATATATACTATGTATAGTTCTACATTTTTTCAATCAATAACATATTGAGCCTGTCCTTTTATGTTACTACTCATACATTCAAACATTATTTATTAATTTTAATGACTACTCAGAACATTTCAGAATATGTAGATTATGGTCACACATTTCTGTATTGACCAACACTTAATTTACCTTCAATTTTTCATTTTGATAAATACTGAAAACAAATGTCCTGGTACACTAATTCCTATGTACTTTTATAAGTATTTCGGGTACAGAAATTAGGTAGAATGACTAAATTATGGGATGTGTAGATCTTAATTTTGATACCATCAATTTATGTTCCTCAAAATTTAAATTGTGAGCTCTCCCACTAAAATACATAAGTGGCTTTGTGCTCGTAGCACAGTGGTTACGGCGCCAGCCACATACACCGAAGATGGCGGGATTGAACTGGGAATGGGCCAGCTAAACCACTGCAACAAAAAATAGCTGGGCATTGTGGTAGGTGCCTGTAGTCCCAACTACTTAGGAGGATGAGGCAAGAGAATCACTTAAGCCCAAGAGTTTGAGGTTGCTGTGAGCTGTGATGCCACAGCACTCTACTGAGGACAACATAGTGAGACTCTGTCTCAAAAAATAAATAAATAAATAAATAAAATATACAAGTAAGAGCACCCTTTTCCTCCAAGGCCTAATCAGCACTGAACATTAGTCATTTTATTTTTATTAATATAATGGAGACAAAATGGCACCTCATTGACACTTTAACATGACAATTGATCATCTACTTAGACATTTATTGGCTATTTTTTATTCTTCCCCTGTGATTGCTATTCATTTGTCCATTGAGTTATTGGTACTTCTTATTGATTTATAGTTTATATTCATGCCTTACAGATATTAAACTTTTCAAGCGTTTAATACGTGGCAAACTTTTTGTCTGTTATGTAGTGAAAATTAGTGGCATAATTTGTCATTTAATCTGATTCTGACTTAGACTGCCAAGTCAATCATCACTCTTTTTTAACTTTCTCAAGATAGAATTACACTGACCTGGATTTTTCCTAGAACGAGTTATGATGACTTCAGTCATAAGAAAAAACAAATATTGTTTCTACGACATATTATCTAAACTATATTTTCTGCTAGTATCTTTTTCATATAGATCCGTGAAGTAGGATCCTGAAAACAAACTTTAGGTTCATTGTCCCTGGAGGGTTTATCAATCACTGAGAGCCCACAGATGTTTGCAAAACTAATAAAACAGGCACTGGGCTTCATAAAGATTGACTTTCAAACACAGTATAGCTTTAAGAGGCAGGTGATACATCCCACAACCTGGGATGTGATTTGATTTCATATAGGAATAAAAGGTTATACAAAATGACTATTTCATTTCTCTTTAAATATGAGAAATAATTCCACTTTGATGTTTTAAGGGAGTCTTTCCAAAATGGGTTAGATACAACTCTCCCTTCAAAGATTGCCACATCACTGGGCCCATCGGTGGTTCTTTCAGGGCCAAATAGGCCCAACAATTGGCCCCTCAATTAGGGAGCTATTTTTAGTTATGTCTATACTTTTTCAATATTTTGGGAGGAATTTTTTTTCCCTTACTTGTTATTTTCAACTATGGGTAAGTCTAACCTAAGTACCCTCCCTGCCTGTAATCTGTCCTTCTAATCTTGAATTTGGAAACCCAAATAGTCAAATTTGTTATCACTCTTTCTAGAATTAATCACTTACATTTACTGGAGACATAAACTTCTTTGAGAATTAGACCCTGAATTGATAGCATCCTCAGATAAATGCACATGGACATAAATAAATTTATGTGCAAACAATTGTGTCACATTCAGGGACTGCATTTATGGATCCCCTGGGTTCTCCAAGTTCCTTTCTCGTTTACTTAAAACTCTTAATTTTGGTTAATAGAGAAAATATTTCCAAACAAGCAAGTCATTACTAGAAATCAGTCTAGTTAAAGAAGACAAATCCCAGTGAAATTAACCACGGTGGGGAGAGTAAAGCAAAAAATGCTAGAGTGTGAGACAATAAATAATGCCCTTTTAAATGCTTGATCAAAATATATAAAATATAAAATTATTTGCTTACAGTGAAAATTTCTCACAAGATGTTATTTCAAATGGGAAAACAATGAAAAATGTATACGAGAACTCTCTAAAAGCCTTAAGTATGAGCATGTGAATGTGAGAACTGAAAAAAAAAAATGAAAGGGGCTCGGCGCCTGTGGCTCAAGCGGCTAAGGTGCCAGCCACATACACCAGAGCTTGAGGGTTCGAATCTAGCCCAGGCCCGCCAAACAATAATGACAGCTGCAACCAAAAAATAGCTGGGAGTGATGGGGGGCACCTGTAGTCCCAGCTACTTGGGAGGTAGAGGCAGGGGAATCACTTGAGCCCAGGAGTTGGAGGTTGCTGTGAGTTGTGATGCCACAGCACTCTACCCAAGGTGACAGCTTGAGGCTCCGTCTCCAAAACAAAAAAATAAAAAGAAAGAAAATGAAAGGGACCATTTGTATTTTTAAAACACAAAATTGTACTTCAGCCAGAAAAGCTGTCATTCCAATTACTACTTCAGAAATATAGTCAGGAGTTCCTTAGCATGTGAAAGAAGATGCTTGTTTTCACTAACCTGCATCTTGTCAACTCTATATTAAAAGCCCACTTTCTACCCTGCTGTTGGAAGCCTGGCATAAATAGATGGTGACAATGGAAGAAAAGAGGATGAAAGTCCTTTGCTTTAATTAATGTGCTCTGGCTTAACCTGTATTCTTCCATCTGCAAGGTCTTGTTCTGAAAAACTGCAAAATCACTGTTGAGAAAAGAAGCCTGGCGGAAAACATGTGAACAATGGTGGTATACAATATATGATAGATTACAGTTAATTCTTTAGAACAAATCTATAAAAGCACTATGACAGCAGCTGTCCCAGCTCTGAGAGTCTACGAGAGGAAGAATAGAGGGAAGGAAATGGCACAAAGTAGCCCCTGCATCTCACGAGCTTACCCTGTAGTTCATCCATTCCCAATGAACATACTGGGTTCTTACCAGGTGCAAGGAATCATGCTTTATGTGAAACTACAAGTGGAGAGTAGCAAGTAAATAAAACATCCTCATAACTCATTTGCATCATGCATACTTAGAACTTCTATTATTTGTAGAAACAGAGTCAGGTGGCAAGCAGTGAAATCAGGTAGCCATGAAGATGGAACCTATTAAAATACGTCAGTGCCTATCAGCACTTGTGGCCCTTCACATAATAAACTTTCCAAATGTTTCTGGAAATTACTCTTGAACTAAATGTTCATATTTATTTAAAGAGAAATACAGAGAATACTGGCTGAATTGGTTTCCCTGTTGTTTCCAGAAAAGGAAGTCAAAATTTGATACCTTTTAAAATATTCTTTATATATTAATTTTTTTCCACTATGCCTGATGTTTAATTTTTCAGATACAGCAGATCAATCAGATGCTTAATATATTACTATTCTAGAATTTGAATTTGATACACATCAGAACATTCTCTGGTGCTCTTTTCTGAAGGAGGTGGGAGGAAGGTTCAGTTGGGCTTTTCCTATTAGTATTTTCAGGTAAAGAGGATATTGAATAGGACAATAAAGCAACAGTCTCTCTCTAGAGATGACTACTCTAATAATCTTAGGTATTCAGAATATAACCAAACACCCAAGATTTTGATCTCTTATTGGCAAAACTACACTTTCTATGAATATAAGCTTAACTGAATATATTTTCCCCAGAATATATCCTTCATAAGGGGCTTTTAGATCTCACTTTAGAAGCCAAATTAACAAGCCTGATCATCTGACATTTCGGTCTTTCCTATATGGCTTTTTTGCCTGAAGGATATAGCCCCAAAGAACCTTAAGTGTTGCTGAAGGATCTCCATCTCTGAAGTATGACATAGTTTAATATTCGAAAAAATAATGAGCCCTTAATAAAAGCATCCATGAAAAAAAGGAAGAGAAACTCTTCTTTCCTTTAATTTTTTAAATTAAAAATTGGCTTTGAAAATGTATTCTTTATATAACTTATGCTTAGAAAACTCAGGGTAAAAAGCCTAGAACAAGTGTAAACGCACATGTGCAGTTGAAGTTTCAGCTGTTGTAAATGGATGATATTCAATTCATTCATTCATTCACTCATCCCATAAACATTCATTAAGCAATTATTATATGCCAGACATTCTAAGTCTTAGGTTTGCTTATCTGAATTTCCATGTTTTAATTAACTCAGGGATTTTATTTTTATTTAATTTATGTATTTCCTTTAAATGTTGATGAATGTATTCAGGAATAGAACAGAACCCATTTTGTTCTCCAAAACTGTAATACTTTTTGATCTCATTAGCAACATAGAAGACTAATTACTGTTCTGTTAACTGGCTACAAATCTTGGTCCAGGATATCAGAGCCCGCAGGGTCCAATGTATCTAGACCTCTACCTCCTGTTCTGGGAGCTAATACTTAGCAGTGGATTCCACATAATATGTCTAACACTGTGGGAGTTAGAAATCTTTGCAAACTGGCTTTCACCAACTACCCAAGGAGCTAAAAAAAATTTCATTCTCAGAATACTGAATATTTGTGAATGACTGATATGTTTTTGGCAAAGAAGTGAATACTTTAGTGAGGCACACTATATTCAGCAATGAGATAACTTAACATATGAAAGAAAAATTTCCATGCATTACATTTCAAAAGATTGGAATGGAGAAGAAGGAAAAAATACTCTTGTTATCTTGATTGCAACATGTAGCTTTGGCATCATTTAAATACCACCCATAGTAGGTGTAAAACCCAATAAAATATGACTTTATAACCAATATAATCTCTCTTTTTAAATTTTAACCATATAGCTATTAATATAAACTGGGGTTTAGAAAAAGTTATGAACAAAAAGATTCACAAGGACTATGTAGTACTTATTCCAAAATTCTATTTATACAAAGAAAAGTATTTTGATTAAACAGAGAGAAAAATGGAATAGCTGGAAACAATTCCTTACCTATTAAGCAGAAAACTTGCAGTGATTCACTATATGTAGTGGTAATATTTGATTATATTTTCTACTTCTTCTTTTTTTTTTTTTTTAGAGACAAAGTCTCACTTTGTCCCCCTCAGTAGAATGCCATAGTGTCACAGCTCACAGCAACCTCCAGCTCTTGGGCTTAGGTGACTCTCTTGCCCCAGCCTCCCAAGTAGCTGGGACCACAGGCACCCGTCACAACGCCTGGCTATTTTTTTGTTGCAGTTTGGCCAGGGCCAGGTTTGAACCTGCCACCCTCGGTATATGGGGCCGCCGCCCTGTTAACTGAGCCACAGGCGCCGCCCTAATTTCTACTTCTTTATAATCATTTTCTGTAATAGTGCTAATGAGAAATTGTTGCTGTATTTATTAGCTCAAAGGAGTTGGGTGCTGGGCCCATATACCGGAGGTGGCGGGTTCAAACCCAGCCCTAGCCAAAAACTGTGGAGAAAAGAAAAAAAATAAAATAAATAAATAAATACCAATTTTTCAAAGTAATATGCAATTTTAAATGAGATCAAAATAAATACCAATTTTGAAAATTAATATGCAATTTTAAATGAGATCTGGAAAATTCATATATAGTCAGTGGGCAAAGAGGAAGAAAAACATGACCCCTGATGATAAAACCTTATATGTCTGATAATAAAATAATGATCTTCATTACTAAAATAGTAATAACTGGGAATCAAAACCGCTTTGAGATAATCACCTAACTCCAGTAAGATTAGCCCGCATCATCCTTAAATTAGTCTTAAAATCCCAAAAGTGCACATGTTGGCGTGGATGTGGAGAGAAAGGAACACTTCTGCACTGCTGGTGAGACTGCAAACTAGTACAGCCTTTTTGGAAAGAAGTATGGAGAATTCTCAAGGAACTAAAAGTTGACCTACCATTTGATCCTGCAATACCATTACTAAGTATCTACCCAGATGCACAAAAATCATTTTACAACAAAGACGTTTGCACCAGATGTTTATTGCAGCCCAATTCACAAAAGCCAAGTCATGGAGGCAGCCTAAACGTCCATCAACCCATGAATGGATAAACAAAATTGTGGTATATGTATACCATGGAATACTATGCAGCCATAAAAAAGAGGGAGACTTTACATCTTTTATGTTTACCTGAATGGAGCTGGAACATATTCTTCTTAGTAAAGTATCTCAAGAATGAAAAAAAAAAAAGGATCCAATTTGCTCAATACTATTATGAAACCAATATAGATACACTTACCATTCATACAAATGATAAAACAGAAAGTCCAGAAAGAAAGAGGGAAGAGGACGGAGGAGGGTGAGTAGAAGGAGGGTATTTGACAGAATCTTTCCTAATGTACACAATGCAAGGGTACATTTCAGAGCAACTAAGAGTATATTATCAATGTCTTACCACAAAAATAAGTGAGGAGTTGGTTATGTTAATTAGTTTGATTTAGGCATTCCACACTGCATATCAAATCATCACACTGTACCCCACAAATGTATGCAGTTATGATTGAATAAAAATTAAGTAAAAAATCAAAAAAAGAATTTAAAAAATAAAACAGTAATAATAGGTCAAAGTCACAGGAAATTTACTATATAGTCATATATTCCTTCTATTTCCTTTCATTTCTATTAGAAGAATGAGGTGACGCCACAGAGGTAAAAAAAATTCAATTATAATTATAACATATGCATTTTATGTATATACACATACACACAGAGAGAAAGATTAATTTTAATTGCTTTAAGTATCAAACTAAGCTAGAGAAGTCCTAATAATTACTAAATAGTTCCTTGTAAACAGGTCAGACCATAACACTTTTGTGAAAAGATAATTTATTTAAAATCAAAGTCAAACACAGCACAAGCTCTGAACCTTATTGTGAAATAAGCAATTAAGTTCAAATAAACTGGGGCTGCGTAAGTTTCTAAAACTAATCTGCAAGATTATTAATCAGTAGCATCAAACAAACATATTACTGGAATTATCTGTCTACTCAATCAACATTACTTAAGAGTATATAAGGAAGACAGAGTCTTATGACCTGATCTGTCTTAGAGAATTAAAAAGCCAAACTGCTAACGTTTTTAAAGACAGCAGGGATCCTAATAATAATCTGGGCAACAGTCATGGTTTACAGATGCCAAGAGAAGACAGCAAAATTATCTACCTTCACACAGACAGTGACAGACCCAGGGCTAAACTCCCAGAAAACTTCCGTTTTGTGGAAAATGCCATGGCCATGGCCACTCTGGCCTTCATTCTAAGAAAAGCCAACTATATTACTAATATATGTTGGAGCTTACGGTCTTTGCACTAGCTGTTCCTCTACCTGGAATTGCTGTCCTTCAAACTTTGCATGCCTTGGCTCTTCTAAGAAGTCACTCAGGCCTCAGCTTAAAAGACACTCCTTCATTGGTCTTTTTAGGTGTTTATACTACTAAGCCACTAACACTTGGAAAAGTTTTAGTATAAAATAATCTACTACCTTTCTTCCTTGACTGTATTACCACCCCTCTACTTCACTCCTAATGTTGCACTTAGATGTAAATCTTTTATTTAAATTAGTCTTAAATTATATATTTTTTGAAAATTCAGCAATATAAATACTGACCACTTCTTTCACCTGGTTTATATCCACATACCTAAAATCTTTCTAGGATTTTCAAATAATTCTTTCTTATCCCTCTATAAAATGCAGAACCCTTCTAGCAGCTGTTTGGAAGTATAAGTTGTAAAACACCGGGAAAACACTTCCGGACATTGCTTGTATGGGCAAGGACTTATTGATTAATACCCCTAAAGTAAAGGCAAACAAAGCGGAAGTGGACAAATGGGATCACATCAAGCTAAAAAGTTTCTGCACACAAAGAAAACAATCAAGTTAAAAGACATGCTGAAGAATGGGAGGAAATATTTTCAAACTACTCATCTGATGATGAGTTAATAACTAGACTATATAAGGAGTTCCAACAATTCAATAGGAAAAAATAAAATGACCTGATTTTAAAATGAGCAAAGGATTTGAATAGATATTTCTCAAAAGAAGCCGTACAAATGGGCAACAGGCATATAAAAAAATGCTCAATATCATTAGTCATCAGAGAAAGGCAATTTAAAGTGACAATGAGATATCATCTCACCCCAGGTAAATGGTAAAATGACTTCTATCAAACAATCACAAATGCTGGTGAGAATATAGAGAAAGAGGGACCCTTGTATACTGTTGGTGGGGATGTTAATTAGTTCAGCCTCTATGAAGAAAAGTAAGAAAGTTTCTCACAAAACTAAAAATAAATCAACCACATGACCTAGCAATGGAATTCAGTATGGCAAAAGGTATCTGCACTCTCATGTTTATTGTAACACAATTCATAATAGCCAAGATGTACAGTCAACCTAAGTGTCTTTCAACATATGAATAATGGATAAATAAATTGTGGTACATATACCCAATGGGATACTATATAGCCACAAAAAAGAATGAAACCCTGCCAGTGAGAACATTATGTTAAGTGAAATGAGCCAAACGTAGAAAGACAATCTTACATGGTCTCACTCACATGTGGGAGCTAAAGATTAAAAACAACTGATCTCATGGAGAGAGAGTGAGTAGAATATTGGTTACCAGATGCTAGGAATGGTTGTGGGGAGGGAGATAAAGTAGGGATGGTTAGTGGGTTCAGAAATATAGTTAGCCAGAATGAACAATATTTGATAGCACAACAAATCTTTATAATCAATAGTAAGTTAGGATATACCTTAAAACAACTAAAAGGAAATTGGAATGTTCCTAGCACAAGAAATGTCAAATGCCTGAGGTGATGGATGCCCCAGTTTTGCTGATTTGATTAATTCATATCTTATATAAATATTTTATGCCTGTATCAAAATATCGCATGTACCCTACAAAGACATATAGCTATTATGTATTTGTATTAATGCAATCAATAAATAAAAATGTAACTTGCCCAATTAGATAACAAGGGTATTACAAAAATGGACATTTGAGTACAAAATCATTAGACTATTTGTTTACAAACTGAATATATTAATTGTTTCCACTTTAGTTAACAATTTGTCCTCTCTCCATTGGTTTGTGATGCAAAATCTGTCATATGAAAACTTAGTAAGAATAATTCTGTGTTCTACTCTTTGTGATCTATGTGACTGTGTCCCTGCCCAAACCAGTCACTATTACACACAGCTTTACAACACTTGACATCTAACCACCTTCCTCCTATTTGTTGCTTACAAAATTGCCATTTGTGCATACTTACTCTTACATTTGAATTTTAGAATCAGTATGGGATGTTCCCAGATAGACCCTGTTAGGGTTTTAACAGAAATTGTACTAAAATATATCTATTAATTATAAAAGAAATTGATGTTAAGATACATATGAGGCAGGGAACTAAATGCTTGACAGAGTTAGGGTTGAAGTTAAGATTTACATTTCACTATATATCATTTAGAACATTTGACTGTCATATTATTATGCAAAAAGCAGCCATCTTTGAAAAAACTGTTTAAAGACAAAGAGATATATAGATTAATTTGGGAATAAATGACTTTTTAAAAACGTAGTCTTCCTATTCATGAGCATACAGCATCTCTCCAATCTGATCAAGTTTTCTTACATTTCCTTCAATAATTTCATAAATTTTTCCATAAAAATTTTAGTTGCTACTGTTAATGCTATCATTAATTTTTTATTTTGTTATTCCTGATATAAAGTAATCCTTTCAACTTTTTATTCTGTCTGAACCTTTTATTGAGCAATATAACTAAACTCTTTATAGTTCGATTATTTTCTCTTTTTAAATTATTATCTATCTTACTGAATCTGAATGTTCACACCTTGGAACACTGATTAGAACCTCCAAACATAAATGTCTGACATCAAAGAAAATATGTTTTAATTTTAACATTAAATATAAAGTTTCAGATACGATTTTGGTCAATAACATTTACTTTCCTCTTCTATTTTTAGTTTAATAAGAATTTCTACCCTGAGGCCTGGAGGTCAAATCAACCTTTACTTATTCCATCTCAAGATAATTATTAGGACAATTAAAACCAAGCGTGGACCCACAATGCTGACAAGGGCCCTTTGGCAGCAGGGGCAAAGTCACTAGAACACTCACTCAGGTCCTCCGCAGCACTGGGTTCAATACCTACACCATCAGATCTGGCTATATTACCTAACTCATTTCTTGGCCCATACTTCAATTATCAGCTAACTCAATTAATTTTCTGATTCTTAATGCCCTATCTCCTATCTTATGCTGACTTTTAAGGCTAAAATATCAAAAAAACAAAAAATATCAAAAAGACTACCATGAAAAAAATTACATCTTTCCCAGCTTTATTATATCTTATTTCCTTTACCAATCCTCTCTCACTTATACATAAATATATTTATTTAATTCTTCTCTTTGAAGAACTGTGTATAGAGATTGATTCACCCTTTCCATCTGTCTTTCCTTAATATCTATAAGAATTCCCTGTTCTGACATTTCACTTTAGATATATTTTTTTAAATTACTGATGCCACTGGCATTCAAGGTTTGACTATGAAATTGTTTAGCAAAAATCATTTTTCCTTGCGCCCTTGTCCAAGAATACGATCAATTAAATAATGTCCGAATAAATGTAGATGAGTTCTAAATAGCAATCCCAGGGGCTAAATTATTTCAAATTGATACTATTGTTAACAGCAAAATCCACCTATTTTTTGCCCTTTACCTTAGAAAATTGTCTCTATATAAAAATACTGCAGAAGGGAAAAATAGTATTAAATTTGAACTGGTATTTGAAGAGCATAAAAGTATACCTGTAATCATTTTCACAACTAAATTTATTCTTCTCCTTGGATAAAAAAGTATGCATTTATATTCAGGCAGTCTTAAATTAGCTATTTCACACTTCACATTCTGAATGCAGACACATATCTCAGGAAATTTCTATTGGCATTCATTATTCATTGAAAAATCAAATCAAATAAAAATATACCAAAATTCTTTTTGAAAAGTATATTTAAAACATTTAAAGGGTCGTATGTATATTGTCAAAGCACTGGAGGTCATTCCTCAATTATATTCTATAACAAGTGGTTAACAACAAGTGGTTTGAATTTTTGAGTTAAAAGGCTCTAATGCTTCAAAAATGTCTATTTTCCTCAAATTTACAAAGAAACTGAAGTTATTTCCTTTATAAAAGAAGGAATCATTTCTAAAAAAATATAAAATTTATGAAAGCAGACATTGTGTAATAATACCATTCTCTTTTAATCACTCATTCATTCACCCAAAAATAGTCTCAGGGATCAATTATGTCCTAGGCACTGTAGGAAATAAAAATAGAAGTAAACCTGATCCTTTTCCTCTTGGACCTTTTATCGGGAGGATGGGGACACATGTACATACATAACCACAGTGTAAGACAGAAGGTAGAAGTGTTCTAAGGGAATAATAAAGACAAGGGGATGAGAGAGAGACGGGGTGGAGAGACAGAACACACAGAAGGGAGGACATCCTGCAGAGGTCAAGAGGAATCAGGATGGCATCAGGCATTAGGGAACATTTGAACTGGGCTTGTAAGAGTTAAGATTTCCCCAATGATTAGTCGGAATGGAGCATTAAAATACATCAGAAAAAGGAAATAGAAGATTATTCTTAAATCTAAAAAAAAAAAAAAAAAAAGACAATACTAACAGTAACAGGAAAATATGAAGCTTAGCTTAAAAATACAACCATCAAGTACTCAATAAATATTGACTGAACCAGACAATTATTGGGGCGGATGGGGCAGTTGCTATTAACTATTTTTCTCAAGCTACACTGCAAATCCACAAAACATGCGGTTCAGTGTCTTGAGGCTGGAGAAAATCGTAGCTGACAGCCTTCACCTGGCTCCTTCACTGACTGGCTGATAGAGGTTTCCCCATCCCTTCCATAAAGCAGGACTAAGTGGAGATTAAAATAGCTCCAGGAACACTTCCTGCTCTGTTCTAACTGTGTTTTCCTTCATTTGACTTAGACCAATTGGAATGGTGAGGGAAAACCCCAACATGAGGCATCAATCATGTGACATAATGTGTCAGTCCCTCAAATACGTTAGTCCTGCCTACGTGCATATTTACCGTTGTTCCCAATTCACAAAGTACAGCATGTAGGGAAAACAGCCTAGCACACAGTGCTGTTTTTCGTTCGTTTTTTAAAATGGATCTGTCATCTCCATGAAATACTTCCTTACTCAACTATTGTAACAATTTGTCACAAATCTAGCCACTCATCAACATGGTAAAGACCATGCATTCTAAACATTTTGTTTGGAAGTTAACAGTTCTTCAACCATGTAGCAAAGGTGTTATTTGACTCATTATTCACCTGAATTAAATATCTGGTACATAATAAGTACTTCAAAAATGACTATCTGATGAATATTATATTTTATACACCTTTAAAAGTGTGTGAAATTGTGTATGACATACCGCTCCCCTTCTTTTTGGCCCCCAGGGAACAGAAACTAAACTACTAGCAAAGGCTCATGTAGCTGTAAGAAATTTTAGCGCGACTGAGGTTAGAGTTGGTATGAGGGACAAGATGATCCTTTCAGAATGAGAAAAGATAAGGGGTTCTAAATGTTACCTTCACTTCCAGTCAATAATATTCATCCTACAGAGAGGAACCTGATTCCACAGTCTCTCCCTAGAGAAAACCATGCCAAAGAGCCTTTTCCTGGATCTCTTACCTACCTACCATTAAAGGCTTCCCATCCCTTCATTAGGACAGAGGTAACTGGAGATTAAAATAGCTCCGGGACATTGCCTACTCTATTCTAACTGTGTTTTCATTCTATTTGACTTAAACCAAGTGGAATGTTGGGGGAAAACCTACTTTTTTTCCCCAGAAAGATAGCCTTCCTGACTGTGCGTCCTCAAACAGCTTCACTTAACCACCCTAGTAACACTGCTCCTGCTCCCATCAGTCACTTTCTACCCATCGTCCGAATTTATTTTTGCCTTACTACTTGTTACTGTCTCAAGTAGCCGTCTCCATCCAGCATTCTACTGAACAATTCCCCGTGTGTCTCCTTGCCTTCCTTATTCCACGGACCTGTCCTCTGTGCCTGGAATACCACCTGGTATGTGACTGGCTCGCAAATGTGTCCTCTGTGTCTAGAATAATACCTGGTATATGATTAGTTCTCAAGTATTTTTGAATGAAAAAAAAAATGAATAGATGGACTATTTCACCTCCGCTCCAAAGTTTCAAACAATTTTCTCATCTCCCCAAACCTTCAATCTGCTCAACAAATGAGTGGTTAGGATGCAACCTGTGGTGCTGTTCTTTCGTTTGCTTCTACTTCCACCCTCTGAATTGATTCATGTCGTGGCTTCTTTTAACACACACTTTCACTGCTGTAGGATTCCTGCTCTTGTCTCTCATTTTGCAGATTCCTAAAGATTAGTGGATTCATTATAGCCAACACAAACTCAAAAATGTTTATCTTTTAAAAATATTAGTCGGTGTACAATTAATGACAAAATTATAAATATTCCTAAAGAGTCTGTAAGTTATCCATTCTAAAGCATTTTGACTGATGTGTAACATGAAATGTAGTAACATCTATTTTAGCAGCAATGAATCATTAAAAAATGACAATTTCAATTTTAGAGGAAAAAACTATTAATTACTAAGGTCTGTATTAAGCATACAGCAAAAGTAAACTAACAGAACGTTTCTCAAAAGTAAAACTGAAAATTTATTGTGTATGACATTTTCTGGTTCACTAAGAGTTAGTAATAGTGAACTTCCAGCAGAGTCTTATCCTTATTATTCATATTCATTTTATCTGATCTATTTTAATAAATAACTTACACAAAGGCATGATAACCACAATATTTTTTATAGCATATGTTACACATTCTACTAATACAACTAGAAGCGTAGATGATATTTATTATTTAAATTCATTTATAATGTATATTCACCTATTTCCGCACACTTTATGGTCATCCTGTAAATTCGGTGAGCTTATACTATTTTTCATAAACCATTTGTCTCTTAGACTCAATCTTCATGGGATTTTCAAAAAATACTGAAGAAACTGATTGAAATTTGGATTTCTTAGTTTTAAAAGTTATGATTTTTTAAACAATAAAATCATTCTTACAAAGTAACAAAAGAAAGCAGTATGTATATGATTCTATATTCACTGGAAGGGTCAACAGCCCCAAGGAGTCCTGTTTATGTGCTATATTAACACCAAACAGAGAGCTTAGCAATGTCTGTTTCTAAAAATAAACCTGTGTGTCTCTTGTTGTCATCATCAACCAATCTTTCGTGCCCTGTGACAGAAACCATGAAGGCTACCTCTTTCTCTTTCCATAGCTTTGTACATCACCACCCAAAGGCCATCTCTTTCTTCAAAGTGGAAGAGATAAAAAGAATTCTACAATCACCCCAAGCACACACTGAAACAACATTATTGCCCCTTAAGCAGACAGTTATCGTGTTGTTTTGGCAGCAGGAAGGAATCTGTGGTTTCACTTGAATGTTATTCTTCTTCATTTAAACTACTAGAAATAACCCAAAAATGACAGAATGCTCTTTCTATAAATAATCATTCCAGTGTAGAGTTATATTAGGAGGTAACTCAGATGGCATGATAACGCCTAACAAGCTAATCTTAGACCTGCTATGCCATAAGATAGAAATACCAAGGCTAAGAATAACTGACCCAAAGGAGTCAGCCTGCTAAAGAGAGGCACAGACATGTGGGCATCTGCAAGTTTTAATGCACTTAATGATCTTCTAAAAGCTTATTTCCCCTAGGAAGGCAATAAATTATGTTAGTCATTAACATGATAATCAATAATGCTTTTACAATGTATTGATTCATAACGATGGCTTCAAGATTCTGATAGTAAATAGGATTATAAAAATTAGTTGACAGAAACTGAAGAGTTGGCTCTTACATAAATGGGTTAGTATCTCTTTGGTGAATTTTATGCTTTAACCACCTACATAACATATAATATTCATCCGATAATAAAGTTTTACCTCAAAGTAAGATGTAATACCATGATAATACATACAAACACTGCCATCCAGTTTTCACTCAAAATGCCCAAATTAGACCCAAATTGAACCTATATATCAAAATAAGTAGAATCTAAATTTTGTAAGTTAGATGTTTATTTTGGCTCAATTTTTTCACATTGTACATTAAAATCAAGATTTGAGTAGAAATACAGAGTTTATGAGTTCCAAATTTCTAGGTAAAGACCAAAGTGGGCAAAATTCAAGCATTTTTGTCAAAAGAAATGAACCCCGCAAGGTCAACATTTAAAAAAAATACTTTGCCCTGATAAAAATAATTAGTAATAATTTATTCCCTTGAAATGAGGCTAACATTACTCTGAACATCTGTCTCTTTTGAACTCTGGCAAACAGATGCCAAATGCATTGGGAATGCTAGTTCTGTCCAGAGTATCTGCTCTGGGGGTTTCTTTAAGCTCCTGTCATCCCTGAATAGTATTAACTTCCTCCAATTTAATTGTCAAGCCCTGTGAATGTGAAGTAAGGATTTTCCAGCAAAACCATCAACACAGTTGCTTGTTTGTGCATTACGCCTTTTAGGATTAAGAAATCTGCCTAGATGTTTATAAATATAGTTGATTCCACATGTTTTAGCCCCAAACATATATGAATAAAATTATACTAGGCTAAGTATTTGTCTCTTTGAGAAGTAGCCAGAGTTTAAATCTGACCCCGTCACTTCTACCTACAATAACCATCAGAAAGTTCCTGATCTCTCTGAACCCCTTTCCTCAACTCTAAAACAGGAATACTCTTACGTCTACTGCATACTTTATTACATTGTTACATGATAAAACCTGATATAGAGAAACTCTTAAAACTTTAGCTATTATATCAATATTAATAAGAATGACTAATAAAAATTTTAAAACATTATTCTTCCAATCACTGACCTTCTAATTTGAAACTAAACCATGAGAAGATCAGTGTGACACAGAAAAAGCATGGAAAGAACAACTAGTGGTGACACGTTCCTTTCTAATCTAAAATTAATAGCTTCTAATATAAAAATCATAAATTTGGGCAGCACCTGTGGCTCAAAGGAGTAGGGCGCTGGCCCCATATGCCAGAGGTGGTGGGTTCAAACCCAGCTCCAGCCAAAAACTGCAACAACAACAACAACAACAATAATAATAATAAATAAAAATCATAAATTCAAATACACATTTAAATTTTAATTATAAGCAGGTTTCAAAAGCAACATCAAGGATACAGTTAAAACAGTGCTCAACTCAGCCAGAGCTTTTTTCTAGTTCACCTTACCGGGGTTCTCTGAAAACTTGTAGGTAACTATGTTTCCACTAAGGCAAGAACTAAGCTACAATGTCATTTAATGAAAATTAAATGAAATTTTATGGAATTTGTTTTTGGATTTTGTTGATTTTGTTTTGAATTTTAAAAGCTTCCAATTTTGAAACAACTTCATGACATTCTCACATTTTAACCCAGTTTGTAATGCTTTAGACACCAAAATGTACCTACCGCAAATTTGAGAGTAATACCCACGTGGCTGCAAGTGAGTCAATAATGAATGCTAATTATGAATTTAAAAGTTTCTAATACAAGTGGTGAACCATGAGGAGAAGCAAGAAAATAAGTTTGGGTATTTCCAAACTTATCAGCATGCAAAGAGTTTAATCATAAGTAAATGTCTAGCTACATTCTGTGGTTTGGTAAATTTCTTTCTTCCTTAAAAGTGGTTTTCATTGGATTTAATTATTGGGTATTTAAAAAACACCATGCATAAAAAAGCCCATCACTTATTTTACTATGGAAAAGTTAACAATATGGTAATGAATGGAAAAGATATTCTTATAAAAACTAAGAATTACTTAGTTTGTATTCATGAATCATACCAACTTAGAGTTACCCTAAACATAATGGTTTCTGATAATACTTAAAGTGTAGGTCATTCAGTGTTACAAAAATGTATAGATTAGTTTTGTGCAACTGACTTAGTTGAAGAAGATTAGAACAGGGAACACAAGGTGTTTTCTTTTCCTTCTGTTTCCTTATTGCCAACTTCCTCGGAATAGAAAGGAGAAAAATGTCAGTAAGAAGGACATCACACATCCCAAGCTAACCACTAGCCCTTCAGCTTGCTTTGATGAACAGACCATGGTACAATCACACTGATTTGAAGCATGTGCCAATATATTTTGAATTTCATCTTGAAAGCATGTTTTTTAAACCCATTTTCATAAGATTTTATTTCAATTAAATTTATTGTTAAAGTATTCCAGTTCAGAAAAGGATGTTAAAATGTAGTTATCATGTATTGTAAAAGCTGTTCATACTCTTACAACACAGTAATTATGATGTTCTATTAGTAAAGATAATGCATTCTGAAGATTTTAGTGATAAAATCCTCTTTTCATACATTAAAAACAAGTCACTGGGCACAGTGGCTCACACCTGTAATCCCAGGCTAAGGTGGGTAGATTGCTTGAGCTCAGGAGTTCCAGACCAACCTGGGCAAGAGTGAGACCCCATCTCTAAAAACAGCCAGGTGTTCAACTGAAAGGGAAATTAAAAACATAGTACATTTACTTTACTTTATTATCTATATTTCTAAAAACAAAGAAAGTTACCAAGAAGAAAATTCTACTCACACGTATATTATACACACACTGTAAACAAATACTGCTGGGGCCTAGCTAATATCTATTCCTCCTAACTCTTTCTTCTTCTCAATAAAAACTTGAGTTCAAGTATCCACACTCCCTGGCTCAGCCATGTTGTCCCAACTCTTCTCAACAACTGGTTGAAGAATAGGTAGGTGATGCTCTTCTGGCCAATGAGTCGTAAAAAAATGATTTACTGTGGAAGTTCTGGGTAATATTTAATTTCTAAAGAAAAGACCTTAAAAAAGCAGTTTCCCTTCGTCAGCTCTGGAATTTATCATATATAACATAGGCATGATGCCTGGAACTGATACAGTCAACTTAAAATCATTGTGGGAATCAATCCTATGATCCCATCAACTAAGTCTAAGGCCAGCAGAGTGGAAGTGTATGAAGTGTAGAGGACGCCAAGAGCCACACGACCTCTGAGCAAGATGATTAGCAGTGGGGGTGGGGGCAGGCCCTTGGCCAATTCCTCTGTAAGTGCTCCTTGCGGAGAGAGAACCCGAGTCCAACGCCAGCCTTGGGCACACAGTCATTGTCTAATACTCCCCTCACCTGTCTTGTGCTGTCTCAATAAGAGGCCACTGTGGAGGTTGCTCAGGGCTACCCTGCAATCAAGGTTAGCCCGCCTCCTACAAGCTTGTACTTCTCATCTGCGTCTCGCCTGGTTCCTTTCTGCTGCGATCAAGACCAGGGACACAGGGGCTACGACAATGAAAGACCTGAACACTGTTGACATTATCAAACACTTGGTGCTGCATGACCACCCAGCTATTTTACTAAATGACAAATGTCCTAGTTCTTTGTCATTTTGACTATAGTTTTCTTTTACTTGCAGGAGAAAATAAATGTACCCTCTACTTACAATACATACCTACTACTTAACAATTAATCACTGTTAGTATTTTGACATAGTAGCATTGTGCATGGGTGTGTAAAAAACATTTCTGGAGGATATACACCTACTGTAAGAATTCATACTTAATAAAAAAAATTAAAACAAAGAATTCATACAATGCAAAAAGGTATGTTGATAAACGTAAAAGCCCCTCCCCTTCACCAAACACAAACACAAAATCTTTGCTACTTCCTTTATATCATTATGTGAATTCTTTGGGAAGATGGACAGATGGAAAAAAATACTTTTATAAAAATAAGAACATATCACTGATGTTATTTTTATTTTAAAAATGAATTTAAATTTAACTAAATTTAAATTTTACTGAATTTAGCAGATTTAAAACTGCAATTAAAGGGACTATAAATGCACTAAATGCTTCCTCACCATAAGAGATACCATTTCAAAAAAGATCTCTCTAAGGTTAAATAAACTATTTTTAAAAATCAGTGTTTAGAATCATTTTTCTTAAAACTATGTGTTTCTATTTTAAGTAATAGGAAGTCTGTCCCTGCTCAGAAAGGGAATGATATTAGCATTTTCTCAAATCCTTCCATCTCATCTCTCCCCAACAGCTCACATTGGTTACCATGATAATATTTCTACATTGCCCTATTTTAAAACATTTAGTTCCTGTCCTATAACCACAATCCAAAAGTTGTTTAAATGAGTCAAATGCTTCTTCAATTACTTTTATAGTGTTTTCTCTCCTTCTGAATTTAGTTTTTTATCTGTTTTAAGTTCAACTCTTCATTGTAAGTGTTTCATTTTTAAGTATTCATTTGAGTGTTTGAGAATTTCTACCCTGCCTACCTATTTTCTTTATACAGGCAGTCACCAAGTCACACACAGGATAGGATCCATTGGTTTGTTCTTAAGTTGAATTTGTATGCAAGTTGGAACAACTACATTACTATTACCTGTAGGTCCATAAATGTGACTCATATGTCTAGAGGATGTTTATAACTTGGAGACTGCTGTACTTTAGTAACATCTAAGATGAGGGTCACACAGGGATACACTTCCTTTTAGAACTTGAGAGGTTTTTTCTTTATTATATTTTGGTGTTGAGTGCAGTATAAGTTTGATAAGCCTTCGTAAGTCCCATATGGTCACTTCTTCCCCACCTTCCCCTCCATAGGCAAGGACTATTACCTGCCTGAACTCCAGAAGAATGTTTATCACTTGCTAGCCCAATCAGGATATGACTCTGGGCTGAGTACCTGCATAAAATTTTGCTAAATAATGGAGAGCTCTTTCAAGCTGTAGATTTTTTTCTTTTTCAGTGAAATTACTTTTCTTTGTTTTTGAAAAATGAAGAACACACGCTTCCATTTTTTTTCTCAGCTATTCATTTCTGAAGTACGTTCGATTTGGTTATATCATTTTCTTAGGTAGAGTTGAATATTTGGGAAGGATGCGGGGGGAGGTGTTTGCTGGCTTACATTATTTTGGGCTTACTTCATTATCTATCAGTGGAGGGAAATTATGTGATATATTTTCAAATAATTCATCTCCAAGATGAAAGTCACCATTTAAAACATTTTTAAATTTGAAATATCGGTTTATTTTGGTCTTCTAAGGGGTTTTATTATATTTTCTTAAGTAATGGACACACTTTAATCACACTGCTGTGTCATCCTGAGAAATATAAAATACTCATTCTTGGTCCCATTCTCAATGGGCCTATTTATAATTAGCTTTTTGATTGGTACCTATGGACTATTTCAATTGATAACAGACTTGTAAGTGAAGATAACCTGAGTTAGAGAATGGGAAAACAGTAATTATGGGGAATACCAAAAGTGAATCTTGACATGACAGGAACATTTCACAGACTTACATTTTCATAATTAGATTCTGCTTTGCAAGTAGACATAAGTGACTACGGAATCTAAAATGTTCCTTTTATTTTAACACCACACACCAAGGAACAAAAGGATTCAGAAAGGGTGAAGACATAAAAGAAACAGAGGATTTTGATTCAAATGTTTTTCTCTCTTATACCCTGAAATAAGGATACATGGTGAAAATATGAGCTTTCCTTACTGGAAATGTATCTTACATTAATGCTGTACAAACTCTAGGAAATTCCTTCATAATAACTGTTTCAACATTATCTGGACAGTTCTGCTGTCCAACATGTCAAGCAACATTCCTGGCAGCAGGAGAATACCCTAAACCTGCCAGCTCCCGCTGAGTGACCTGAGTCAGAATTTGTACCTGCTTCAGTTCCTGCCATAGTTGTCACTTACAGTGGCACACACGAGCCACAAAAGTAGAGATGTACCTAGAAAAATGTGTCACTCATAGTGAATTCCAAGATTCACTATTACAGATCTTTAAACTAAAAAGGCATTAGTAGGCTACATTATATAACCTAGTTGTACCTAAGATGCCTGGCCTGGCTAGGTCAGTATTAGGAAAAGATACACACACATAAAACCCTTGCAATCCAACTGCATATAAAGCACTCTTAACAAACACCATCTGTATTACTATATAAAATCCAAAGTAACTAGAACAACAAATAGAAACTCTAAAACAATGGCAATTGCACAATAAAACCAAGCTTTTAAAATAATCCCAAGAAATCTTCCCTTGCGATTTCACTGTTCAATCACAAACTCTGCAATGTCTTTTCCTTTGATTATTACATAATTTGAAATTTTACAAAACACACTATACCACTTACCTTGACCAACAGTCATAATTTGCATAAAGAAATCAAGATAACCAAGGAAATAGTTGATTTATAAGATAAGTAAAGCAAACTAATTATCAAAATGAAAAATCATTTCCCCAGGTGACCTACATATCTAAACTCATATGGCTTGTTCAGCAAGACAGAGCATAGCATTAAAAAGCCAGGACCCTAGTTTTGTTCACTAAAAATAGTGATAAAATAAAAGTGAGTATATACATTTTAAAGACATGTTGGCACATTTAAACCTCACAAGACTGCTAAGAGGTAAACAGGAGTACATCGTTATTCTTCAGTTTGAAGAGGCCTAAGAAGCCAGTAACTGGCTGGCAGTGGAGCCCATGCCAGGACACAGAGCTCCCTCCACGGCTCTGCCCTGCTGACACGCATCTTATCTCCTTTCAGCTCCAAAGACACTATCCACTTCTCAGACTATGAATCATATCAAGGCCACTGGTCCAAAAGGAAGCTGAACAGGATTTATAGCTAAATGAGGACAAACATACCTCTAATTTAGCAGGTAACTCTGAGGACCAACTCTACTGATGATAGTTTACCAGCATCACCATCCCTCCCCACCCCTGGCAGCAGATCTCAGTTAGCTAAATAGCTGGGGAATATAAAACTCCCAGAGTCCATATTGTTTCCATACCAATTAAATCAGAAATTCTGAGTGGAATCCAGCCATCCTATTTTGTAAAAGTCTACTGCTGACTCCAAATTTGAGAATCAATGCTTCACAGGAAATGTATAATAAAGATTAGGGGATTTAAATTTAAGAACACAATCAAATAACACATGACATGGTAGGAAGGAAGCAATTGTTTTTATGTTCAAGTTCGAAAAATACCTAGAACTTAAGAGTATCCTTACTTATGCTAGACAGGTTTTGGAGTTGCTGTTAACCTACTACACTTTTCATTTAATAGCAAGAAGTTAAATGTTGCTTCCTGAAGAAGTGGCAATAGAAATAGCATGGACATTCTCAAGCACTTCCTAGTTTTAAAAATCTTGTTGCTGTGTATAAAAGTCATTAAAATCATTAATCATTAATTAAAATTAATACTTTGCATGAAATATCTTATTTTATAACAGTGCAATTGCTTTCTCTTTTGTCTTGTGATTTTTTTTTTTGAGGTGAAATTTAAGTTTTTGTGTGAATAGTACTATTATACCTATCTTGAATGCCTTGCTTGTACTGTATCACATCATAGCTTTGTTTAATTCTTAATAAACTGTTCACTTGTTTAAAAAAAGTGATACAATTTAAAAAAAAATCATTAAATGTCAGAAAAATGATAATCTTAACTGAAATGGGAATAAAGTTGTGTGCAATCACCAAATGTGGAGAAACAGCAAAGCTCTGCAAACACCTGTAGCCAGTCTCAGCATCAGCAGACAGTTGCTACTTGGAAGGCATGTATGTTTCTACCATATGAAAGAAATATCAAATTTGTAATACAGAGGCAAGGACTAAACGCATGAAGCATAGTATTGAAAAGATAGCTAAACAGTTATTTTCAAAAAGTTTGTCCATATTTTATAAATAAAATGCTAAGTTACGTGACCAGTTCCATGAGATATACCTGCTAACCTCTCCCCAAGGTCTTGTTCCCTTTGCAACCACAGTAGTAAACTGTATTAAAATTCTGTTAGGTTTGTTTTCATTAAGCAGTGACTACTCCTTAAGGTAATTCCTTTCACTTCAGTATATAAACACCAAATTGTACAAAATTGATACTTCATTCTGAGTTTACGAAAAGACTGGATAAACCGAGGACCTTAAAATCATCATAACTACCCAAGGTTTTAAAGAAACTAGCTTCAGCATAGATCCTCAGATGGGAAGGTATATCAACACCAAAACATACATCATGCCAACCTGTGGAATATTTCTTTCACACCTAGCCCTAGTTAGTAAACACTGCTATATGTTGCATTTTTATCCTGGAAGTCTAGGCAGTGATCTATACTTGTGAATAACCACCCCCCGTGGGAACTTAGAAGATCAATATGAGAACTTAAAGCCAATTTAAGCTGAAGCATTTAGAAGGGGACAGAAACAAAGAATTTCCAAAGCTTTTTGAACTGGCTCTAGGAAATATATATCAAAAGCAATAATTACAAGTAAGTACTATTTCCTAAAAAGTATGCTCTTTTAACAAATATAAATGGATAAGGCTGACAAGTTCCATCTCCCATCAGTTCATCTTTTTGAGGGCGAGGACATATGCAGAGAAACTACAAATTGGAATCTGTTACTGTTATCCTTTAAAATGTTGCACCTGCTTTTGAAAACACATTTCGATGTGTGTTATGCCACTACATCTGCCTGAAAATGCTAGACTTCTTGAATGCTCTTGAAAAAAATTACAATAAGCATCTGCTAATAATAATTTTATTTCACTCTGAACAGTTTCATTTTTGGCTAATGAGAAAAAGCCACGTTATAGAAAAATAAAACTACCTTTACAACTCCACAGCAAACACACATCAGAAGGTAGGTCTATAAATAGATGTGCTTCTGTATGCACACTGTAAATATAAAATCAGCAAGCTAGCCAAGGCTGCAATTTAAACTGAAGCCACAATATGAACTTACCTGATTTTTAATGCCCCATTTGAACAGGCTTACAATCAGTACAGATCTCCTTTTCCTAGTTGCATAGTAAGGCAAAACACCCCCAAGTACATTTTACTTATCTCAGCCTCATCTTTCATCAGAAGCAATAGTTTGTGATTTCATTCAGAAGCAGCCGTCCCTAAACAGTCTCTGAATATGCACAGAAACAGTAATGGAAGGGATCTAAGTTAAACCCTACAGACGCACTAAGAAAATAGCAACATCAACACGAAAAAGCAGCAATTCCTTAAGAGAGGTGCTTTTCTTAGCTGCATTTCCCATGCCAGCCCCCTTTCAAACATAACATGTCTCAGTATGAAAGAGGATCTTACCTGAGCTGATCATACTGTGCATTCTCTGCTGAGCCAAGAGCTGCTCTCGTCCAGCCACCCCATCTGAGGAAAAACAGGAGTCACTCTCGTAAATTGTCTGCAGCATATTCCAATCACTCTTACTTCAGCAACATGAAAGATTCATCACTGCTCAGTGCACCGGCCCCAGGAGCTACTCTCACTGGTCCTCCAGCCTCCCCAAGGAGAAGCAGCCGAGGATCAACTCCGACAAGGATTCCCTTAAGGCTCAGATGGACATAACACTTTTAAAAAGACCTGGACACTTTTCCCATGTTACCAACCTGTGTGCAAAGCAGAAAGGACAGAGTGGATGCTACAGCTCTCTGGAGTTTAGGTTATCCTGGAAACTAAAAGCAGGTGGGAAATAGGAACGTGCTTCAGGGTATTTCTTTGTCAGAATAAGTAGAAAAATATTAACTCTACCCACGAGAAAAAGAAACCAATTAAACCTGACTTATAGTTCTTCAGGCTGCTAGGGTTTCCTTGCAAAAACCCTCAGTCCTGCAAGTGGCTCCAGCCGGCGCCCTTCTCCTCCTATCTGTGTGTCTCTCTTCCCCTTCTCTCAGTCTCTCTCTCAGCTCAAGTTGGCGAAAGCTAGTGATAATCCATTTGCATATGAATCAACAACAGCATGGCCCACAGGCACAGAAATAGAACAATGGTCGGCCTGAGCCAAAAATAGGTCAAGCATGGCCGAGTGATTGGAGCCTGCATTAATGCATTTAAAAATACCCTAGCAAACCCAGCTGTCCAGCCTCTATCTTTCAAACCATAATTCTCTATTGCAAGGCCTTAAAAGCATTAACTCTTTCCTCCCTCCAAGCTTGCTTTACACATTGCGTTTCCACACCGGCGTTTCGCTTCTAAAGAAAGGCAGGCAAGAAAAAATTAACAATCATAATTCTAAGAGGGCAAATGCACATATATTTTATTTCATTTTATTTTTGTAGTATGTGTTTTTAGAAGAGAGGGAAGAGAAGTACAGAGCTCTGTATTGGTTCTAAAATAATACTGGAAGCTTTTGCTCATAATGTGGTTTCTGCCTCACCCACGCACAGCAATCCTGGTGTTCTATTTTTGTTGCCTGTTTCTCAGGCTACACTGCAGTTGGCTGTAGCACTAGAAGCTTTTCTGCCTTCTAGTTTCAGGGCTAACAAGAGATTTAATAGAGGATGTTTTAGAAAACAAGCACATCCCAGGATAAAATTTTTATGAAGGACAGGCTTGATTTTTTTACTTGCTATTTATGTGAGACAATTGTCCTTTTCACAAATCCTATTGTGAGCTTAGTACCACTATGAATTTTATTGCATCCAGTTACTACTACATCTACAAAAATAAAACAAAAGGAAAAAACACAAAGCCTGCCTTCACATGAAAATTTTCCCTCTCTTTCAGTCTCTCAGGCTAAGTCCAATTTATTTGCAAAAAAAAAAAAAAAAAGAGAGAGAGAGAAAAGAAAATAGGACTGGTTTCCTACGGATACAGAATTACTGAGTCTGTGCACCTGTTGATCAATAAATCAATACGGTCGGTACCCAACTATGAATGTTCTGCATTCATCTATACATTGGTTGCCTGAAATATAGCCCTCCCCACTTTTCTTTTTTTTTTCCTCCCCACTTTTCTATAGAAATAACATGTGTAATAGATAACAGATGTAATAGAGTGCCAGACACTGTGTAGCACTCTCTTATAAAGCAAATGAACTACAATAAATAGTATAGGAGTTCTGTAGTCTCTGGTATACATTTATACTATCATTTCCAAATGAGAAATAAATTCTGCATCCCAATATGGGATGCTAGCATCTAGTCCTTCTCAGAAAACTCAAAAGTTATAATACACTAGTTATGGAAGCTCTTCTGCTGTATATCAGGAAGGAAAATGTAATACCTAAGGTATCAGGAGCAACAGGGAAAGACAAGGGAAGAGCAGATTGTTTCAAGGTTCTTAGAACAATCAGAGAGGGGATCTTGGTCAATCCCAGAGTATGGGGCTGGGGGAGGTGAACCAGGGAACAGAGTTTTTATAGAAAGGAAGAAATATGTTAGGGTGGCACATGTGGCTCAAAGGAGTGGGGTGCCGACCCCATGTGCCAGAGGTGGCGGGTTAAAACCCAGCCCCAGCCATAAATTGCAAAAAAAAAAAAAAAAAAAAGTAAGAAACATGTTAAATCATCTATCAGATAACCCACACCTGAATTCCTCTTTTTTCATAGGTTAACTGCTATTTTTACCGTACTTCCTGAAAATTCATATGTGTTCAAGTAAAAGACTTTTTTAAAAGTAGTTATTCCAAACTGCATTTGACTTCAACTAAGCAACAAAATCTTATGTTCTCAGCAGTTGAAAAAACTATCTGATTCCATCTGATTTACAAACAAACTTTTCATTTGGAAATTTGTGTGTAAAATTCAAGGGATAGAAATAGCATGGATCTAACAAATTCCATTAAAGACGATGTGTTTATGTAGGAACCACCCATTGCATTTTAGACCTGGAAATCAATTTAGACATATTCCACCATGGGGTTTAAACTTTGTCCCAGGGTACTAGGAGAGCTGTGTGGGAGCTGCCTCAGTTTCCTCCAGGAAAGGTTCTCCCCCACAACCAGAGCAGCTCCACTTACATCAAATGTTTACATTGGGGGATGTAAGATTTCTTTTGAACAATAACTTTTTTTTCAGTTAAACATTCATTTAGGGAACATTTTTAGGTGGGAATTCATCCCTTTCTTTCCTTGGGATGCTGGGCCACCTTCCTGCTCTGCTCTCTTCTCTTTCTCTCCCCACATCTTCCCTTTTCTTACTCCCTGCTCTCTGCTCTCCTTTCTTTCTCATCTCTCCCCATCAAATCTCTTCCCTCTCTCTCTCTAAAATAAATTTATACTGTTACATACTGAGATATATATAAAGAATATTTATATATATATAAAGAATATTTTCTAAAGACAAAACCAATGGGTGGGGGGTCAGAGTCATGTGAAAACAAACTATCCCTGACCACCCCCCCATTCGTACATGACTGCTAGATTGAGGTATATTTGAAACATCAGGATTGTACATATTTAAGGTATATAATTTGATAATTTGATGTATGTATACATTGTGAAATAATCACCATAATTAACCTACTTATCTGTCACGTCAGCTAGTTATGACTTTTTTTTTTTTGATGGTGAGATCAGAACAATGATTTCTTATATTAAGAAAAAAATATTAAAATCCACTTATTCCAGTCCAGACTATCTCTCAATGTTACACATAGGGAAACTAAAGAGACTTGCTGAAAGTTACAAAGTTTACAAAAGCACTGGCTAATGGAGTCAGGCCTTAAAGAGACTCACTTCAAGTAACACAGGTAACTAATAACTGAGTGGGTCTAGCATTCATGTTCTCCAGAACTACCTTCTAATTGCTTGGCAAAATGATGGGAATCATTCTTTGAGATATTCAGAATAAAATTTAATATAATCTAATGACTAAAAATAGAATCATTTTGTAATTTTTTCCGAGTGTTTTTTAATAGAATATACAAACATCATGATAAACATATTAGAGTTCACAAAAAGTCACAATATTGACATAACATACTGACACATTTTTTGTTATTTTAAGTTTAAATTACACTCTCCAACCACAATTGATTTAAAAAGGTCTCTAAGCTTTTAAAAACATAAATAAAAAAATGGAATAAAACTACAGAAGAGTGAGTTAGTAATTATACTATTTCTCAGAGGTTCCAGGAAAGGGCATTCCACATAAAATGGTGTAAATAATGTGTCTTCTTAGTTTTGACCAAGTTATTTAACAGAAGGTTTATTTACATTTCATCCCTGCATTCCTGCAGCACTCTTTTTTTCTATTAGCAGTGTTCTCTTTCATTTAACTCTTAGTAATGAAACATTATTTTAAAATGAAAAGACACTAGGCACATCATAAATCAGATTTCACTTGTTTCTGCGAAGAAAAGTAAGCAACATCGAAACAACCATGAAGTATATTGATTATCCAAGAGCTTAAATATTAAGAATGTTGAGTTAATTCTTCTGACATCATCGCAATAATGTTGGTAAAGAAATGTGGCTAGGATTCTTTTGAAGTGTTTATAAAACCAAAATTACTAATTTGGAGAAAAGTATTTTGTATTTTCTATTACAAGAACCATAACAAACTAATACAAATGTCAGGCTAGAATAGTAGTAGGTAGTTGCAAAAATATATAAAATAAATTCTAATTTAATATGATAAGCATTTTTAAAGTTGATCCAAATATTATATTTTATATGCACAAAGATCGAAAAAAAAGTGAAAAAGAATACAAACCACAAAAATATATAAACACCTCAAACCTAGTTCCTGATTTAATAGAAAATGGAAGTTGGAGTCAAATTCTATACAAAATGCTAGTCAGAAGTTATGGTAATTCTTATCTTTTTTAGTGCAGGTATGTAGCAAAATGAACAAAAAAAGGATTAAAATATCTATATGGCACCAAAATATTTCCAGACATAACTTCAGATCCCTAGTACATAATAACATTTTCTAAAATGGGTTGAGATCTCAAAAGACAGAATCCTGAATGTTGAAATCCATCATGTCTAAAATCCCCAAAATCCCAATTGTGAAAGACTAAAATCCCTAATGTTAAATCCATAATACACATTCTAGGGAAGGAATTAGTGTGTTTTCAGTTAAACGCAATGGAGAACAGTTGCATTGTGTCAGTTGCATCATGTTAGGCGACTGTTATTGTTTTTATTTGGAAATTAAGCATGGTTTGAGAAGAGGGATATGGGGCCAAGTTGACTTACAGGCTTAATTTTAGATGTCAACTTGAGAAATAAAGAAATACCTCGTAACCTGGTAAAGCATGATTCTGGGTGTGTCTGGGAGGGTATTTTCAAAGGAGATTGGTGCGTGGGTCTGGGGACTGGGTGAGGAAGATCTGCCCTCAATGTTGGCAGGCAACACCCAATGGGCAGGGAGACTAGAGAAAATAATACAAAAGACATTAAATTGGTCTCTCTCTGAGAACTGGGACAGACTTTTCTGCTACTGCTTTGGATTTTAGAAATTAGACTTTGTGTTATAAGCACTACGTATATACATAAAAATCTTCGAAAATTCTTCAAAAAATGAACATATCTTCTTTTCATATATCTGCATTTGTTGAAGATAAAATTTCTTGACATTACAGCTCTTAGGGTGACTACATATGTGGTAGTGCCCCATGGCTGGTTTTTCACTGATCATTGTCCAAAGAGGGGTTGTTCATCATGGAATTTCAGATGACTGCAACTGTTAAACTGGGTGCACACTATTAGCAACCAAACTGATACGTGTTTATATGGTTATACATTGCCCCTTTTGACCTGTTTCTTTTTTTTTTTTTTTGGAGTTTTGGCCGGCACTGGGTTTGAACCTCCAGCATATGGGGCCACCTCCCTACTCCTTTGAGCTATAAGCGCCACCTTTGACCTGTTTCTTTATAAATATAGTTCAGCTAGCTACTCTTAACTGTTATATGAGCATGACTATTTTTAACATACCTGGTTATTTAAGCTTATAAAAAATAGTTATGTTATCATTGCTTATTGTACTATGTAAACTGGCCTATGAAGTATTCTGTTGTAATTTTATGTTTCTCAAGCAAATCCCCTTTGAAAATGTAAATAAATATCTTTTACAGAATTTTTTATTATTTTTTCCAGAATTATATTTCCAGGATTTTAATCTTTTGGGATTTCAACACTAAGGATTGTGGAGGTCAAAATTGTGATTTTTCAGGATTATGATCAACCTTACACTAAAATCTGTCTTGGTAGATGACTGGAGAGTCTATTGAAGGCAAGCAAGGAAGAAAGCGTAGCCCAATTTATTCTATCACAATAATATATCTTGGATTCATTTTTAATGAAGATTTTTCATGTAGTAACCCACTCTATAATCCTGGACTCAAGATAAAGAAAGATTTAAAATCTGTTTACCTCAAATACTGGATTTATGCTCTACGATTGTAGAATACTACACATTACTCACCATTCACTGGTGGATCTCTACTCACTCACTCATTTACTGGTGTTACCTCTTATCCTAACCTCAGATTTCTGAAACTATTGTTAAAAGCAATAAAATTATACACATTTGCCTAGAGTCAATAGGCTTGCTTCTCTGTGACCCCAAGGAATGATGTTTGCATTTACAAAAATATTTATGTTGTTATTGCACAATAGGAAGGGGAAAGCACAGCATACTAATTTGTGTTTTTAACTAATCTTATTTATTTGAATTTTCTATGTCTTTAGAGGAGCTGTATCATTCTTCCTGAATATGTGATACCCAATTTACAAGTGATTCATTCCTACTAAAAAAGCATAACTGGTTACCAGACAGAGAAATCTCACCTGTACCTAACAATAGGTAAAGAGTTTGGAAAACACATTTGCAGTGAAATTCCAGAAAGACTGTTTTATGTGAAAATAGAACACATGAACAACAAAAACTTTAAAATCATTGGCCTCACTTTAATGGACAATAATTTCTTCCCTGACTCTTCCCTTCAAATGGAATATGTTCCTCTATGATTTATTCAATTTTTAGAGGATTGCAGAGGATCAGGGTTACCCAGGAACTTATTGGAAATGCAATTTATTGGTCCCTACCCCAGAACAACCAAATCAGAATCTCTGGAAGGAATCTGCATTTTAACCAGCTCTCCAAGTGATTCTGATACACAATAAAATTTGAGAACCATAAAATTAGATCATCCTTTCCAAAGAAGTAATTAGATGGCTAAAAATACAAATGGATAAAGTATCTTTTTGGTGCAATTTCAAATTAACCAGTATTATGAGAGAACGATTTTTAAAAATGAAAATAATTAAACTAGACAACAGACTTAAAGCACAGGGCTATTAATTTTCAAGGTATGGAAAGACTGATGAGGGTCTTCCAGTCCAGTACATTAAGGTGATGGGCATGCGTTCATGGCTGTTCCCTACTGACCCACATTGTTCTGGGTTCTGCTTTTTTGAGTGTTTGCCAGTTGCACATCAGACCCTCTATGCAGGGCCCAAGGCAGCCAGCACAAGAGGAGAAATCAGTATGATCATACACACTCCTTTAACTAGAGGAACAAGTAAAACTTAATAGTCTTTTGATAGAATCAAGGGAAGTTTGTTTTTGCGATGGAAGTCAGTCATTTCATATATTGGATGTCAACTATTTCACAGCTACAGGGCAAGCCCTCAAGATAAAAATATACAAGAATGACATAGTCTCTACTTTCATGGAATTTTCTATTTTAGAGGAAATACAAACAAGATGATTACTATATTGACTCTTCTTGATTCTAATTTTTAACCATGGATTCAAAATAATAAATCTTGAGGAATTGTTATGAGGATGACAGAATTATATCACACTTGCCAAATAGACATTCAATAAATGGTAGCTGTTATTACTATAATACTCTCCTATGAACCTTTAATTCATTATTCTTAAAATATTTAAAAGCTGTTACCTAGTTTTTTAAGAAATCTGAAAGAAAGTTGTATCATTGATTAAATACACACATTTTGCTCATAGTTATGAAAGCTTCATATATCAACTTGAAAAAATAGTCTATATTGCTATTTACTAGAGCTTAGCTTGTCTGGCACAGAGTATGTCATTCAATAAATGTTTCCATAATGAATAGATAATTTCTTCTCCAGAAGATCCTTTTATGTGACTACCAATCTTTAGCAAATCATTAACATACCACTCAACCTCAAATATTTCATTGTTATTCATTTTATCACAGTTTCTTATTAAAATACTAATTTAATAATAAATCATAATAAAAAACTAAGTGCATATCTGAAAAAAGAATCTCCTACAGATCAAATGCATTTTAATTGAACTTTCACTTTTTTCCACAACAAGGAATAACCAGTGAAAAAGGCCAGCCATCAGACTAAAGCTGAAATGATCTTAATGTGATCATCATATCATCATCCAGTACAATCTGAGTAAACAAAGTATTAAAATTTCTCTCTCATGAGGTATTTAAGAAATTAATATAAAAAATATATTTGGTCCTCTTTGTCCTCTGCCTCTTTGCTTACTTGCCCTGGCAATGGCCATTCACTGTCTGTGGTGAACGTATCTTGTTCTTACTCTGTAAACCTACCTTTCTCTTCCTCAGTAAACTTTGTTTCATGCTTGCAAAAATAAAAATATATTCGTAACTCCCCTTTACTATAAGGAATCTAGTTGCACTTCAGTGATGGCAAAGCTTCCAGAAACATCTGATTATCAATTGCATTGGCTAGTGTGGATATTTCTGTTTTTAACTGGTGAATTTTATTGAGTATACCACTTTCACTCAAAATCATGAAAAAATATATTACAATTTCAGACTCAACTTCTCTATCTTTGAAACTCACCTGAGAAAATAATAACACAATTATTTAGATACAGTATTTCTGTGACTCTAAAATCAACATTTCACATAAAAAATCTAAGCATGCTGACCTCACTTTTCATTACCATATGTACTACCTCTGCTTGTATATATCAGTACACATCAACCAGTAGAAATCCCTGCTATTGCTTCCAGTGGTGTCTAATGGTTCATGCTGATGATAAAGCATCATTTTCGCTATTTAACATACTCTATTTTGAAATACAAATCAACCCTGCCTAACCCATCTTATGCTGACTAAACTATGTATGGACAAGGTATTCAAGAAATCAGAAACTCTCAGTAGAAATCTCGGTTTTAAGAAAACATGTTATTTTTGACTGTAGAAGTGTGAAAATAAAAATTCTAGTAGAAACCCAGTTAAATAGGTAAGTATTCTTATCTTCAATACTTGATATGAATCAATTGTTTACCTTTATATTATTCTACAAAGTACATCTCCTTCTTATGTAGCTGTATAATACTTAAGACTTATGAACTTGGAAATAAATTTCTAAATACCAAAATTTCTGTCACATGTAGTATCAAAATATTACATTTGAGAACTTCAATAAGATTACTTTTCGACATGCTAATATAATTAAAGTAGATATCAAAAAATCAATCCACAGCTTTTCACATCATTTCTTGCTACAAAGGACAAGTTGATATGCACCATACCACACCATGACTTAACACTAACTTAAATCAAAAGAATTCTAAATAGCTTGACTCTGAAAACAACACCAATTTTTAGTGTTACAATTTGATTCTGATTTCATAGTTCAGTCTAGTTGGGTGCCAAATATTAAATTTAAGAAATAGCAAGCACCTAAAACATACTATTTTTGACACATTAAAAATATTTATAGCAATAACATATAACTAAAGTACAAACATTTTCAACTAGCCTTATCACTAACTTTGTCAGACATTCCATGAGTATATAATCTTTCCTATTTCAGGACTCTTTTTTTTTTTTTTTTTTTGAGACAGAGCCTCAAGCTGTCACCCTGGATAGAGTGCCATGGCATCACAGCTCACAGCAACCTCCAATTCCTGGGCTCAAGTCAGTCTCCTGCCTCCGCCTCCCAGGTAGCTGGGACTACAGGCGCCCACCACAATGTCCGGCCATTTTTTGGTTGCAGCCGTCATTGTTGCTTGGCGGGCCCAGGTTGGATTCAAACCCGCCAGCTCAGGTGTATGTGGCTGGCGCCTTAGCCCGTTGAGCCACAGGTGCTGAACCCCTATTTCAGGACTCTTATGTCAGTGTCAAGAACAGAGAAAAATGGATTCTAAGACTGCTCAAATTCTGACCACAACCTGAACTAGCAGCTGAATCTCTAATGTTCTTATGCAGACAGACACAATTCCTTGGTATTACCCACAAAAAAAATCTTCATTCTTCCATGTTCTTGTATCCAGTCTTTTCTGGGAAATTCTTTCTTCATTTTACAAGTACATAATGTCCTTCTTCGTCCCTTATGTTAGCTTTTTGATTCAAAATTAGGACAACAGAATTTCTTTTTGTTCACATTTTCCTGGTAGATATATTTCTATTCCTTTATTTTCCACTTTTCCAAACTTTATTTTAGGGAGACCTCTCTCTCTTATAGGATATTTCTGGATTTTATTTTCTTTTCACCCAATAGAAAAGTCTCTGCATTTGGTAAATTCATGGAAGGGAGACAGGAGCCCTTGCTGGTTTGCCATCTTCTCAGAAGCTAAAAGCAGTAGGTTCTTCTCATCCTACAAAACACTGTCCAAAGTTTACCCTCTTGGCACAGCCTTTTCTAGCCTAAGTAGTCATGAATGAGAGTGCCTAAATGTGTTATTCTACTTGACATAAGTCACTGGGTATTTGAACAATTTGGTTACATGTCTTTTCCCCACATTAGACCCCACATTAGAGCAGAAGACTGCTATTCTTTTCTCTATCTGTTCCACACTGAATAGGAAGCAATACTCAGAATAGGACAGTTGAATGAATATCTATTAATATATGTAAATATACATAATGCATTTAGTATCAACACACTTCCATTCATACTTGTTTTCACAAATAAGTAACTGGCATACAATTTCTGTTATCTTCTGCATCATCTCTCCTCATTCCACCAACAATACCAACAACCACTCTTCCCCAAATCTAATCACCACACTTGGTTTTCCTTTTTCAGAACATCTCTCATACCCAAACCCACCACTAATCTGATCATAAGTATGATGATTATATTATACACAATACTTTTCAGGACAATACCACAGCCATACCTAAGTTTCATATGATCGATATAAAAGATGAAAATTATAAACTCTATTATGATTTATTTTTCTAGAATTTAACATAAAAAAACTATTATAGAAATTTAAGATTACAGATAATTTATTTAAAATATTTCCATTGTTATCCAGAAACCACTTTTACTGAAGAACTACTGAAAACAATTTTTACAATTTTTTCTGTGCTTATAAAGGTCTTCTGGGCTGCTGAATGGCCATGCCGGCAGCTACTGCAATTTCTCTAAAGGACACATTGATACGACACTTCTGACAACATCAAAGCTCTAATACAAAGAAGTTCCACCTTACATTCCCATTGGCTTGAAGGCTGTCTTTTCAGCTTTGAAGAGATTGGACATCATCTAAGCCTTTTGAAGGAGGAGCCTTATGTTCACATATTTTGTAGATCAATGACATACATATTCTGGAAACGGTAGAAACTTCAGCTTCAAATATTAATCTAAATTTCATTCATGAGAACCATGGCATCCCTTTTATATGAAAGATGACTACAAAACTACTATGGTTTGAATGTGTTCCCCAAAGTTTGTGTGGCAGAAACTTACTGCCCAGTGCAACAGTATGAGGGGTGAGGCCTTTAGGGGATGATCAGGTCATGAGACGGATTAATGTCCTCATGGATGGATTAGGATTAATGTCCTTTATCTCAAAGTAGGTTTATTACAAAAGTAAGTCCAGCCCCCTTTTGTTTTCCCATGCTCTCTTCCTCTGATCCTTCTACCATAGGATGTCACAGTAAGAAGGCCCTTGCCAGATGCCGGCACCTTGATGTTGGACTTCCCAGTCTCCCAAACTGTAAGAAATAAATTTCTTTTCTTTATAAATTACTCAATCTGTGATATTTTACTATAGCAACTTGACATAGACTAAGACAATAACATTCTAAATAATGTCACTTGTGTGGAGAAGAGGCTACAGATTCAGACAGAATTTGATTTGAATTTTGTCTCTGACAATTATTATACAGTAATGAGTTATACAACTTGGATAAGTTACTTAACCTTTCTGAGTCACAATTATCTCATCTTATAAATGAGGAATATTAACATCTGCCTTGCAGTGTAGCTTTAATATTTGGACATAGTGAATATAAACTTCCCAGCATTATGATCATAATATAATAGTACTCTATACACAGTAGTTATCATTATTATAACACAGTATTAATACACAAATTAAGAACCGAATGATTGAGACACTACTTAGATTTCTACATTCTGAACTAAGATAACTCCTGTTCCAGTTTTAAACATTGTAAAATGGAATATAAAATTCATTAGTTTCCTCTGTTTTTTAATAAAAACAATGCTTACATATGCTTACATAAATTAGATAAGAAATATTAGAATAAAATTTTCTATTAATATCATTCTCAGGACTGCTAAACAAACCATGTGTAGTCAATGACTCACTAATTCCTAACTGCAAAATAAGACATGGGAATAATGAACAAGACGGTGATGGTATATGCCAGGCTATTTGCTATATTCTCTTAGTAAGGCCAAATCCGACATCTTAATATGAAGAATGGAGATGAATAACAACACTTAAATGAAATACAGAATCTTCACTAGGCACCCTCAATTACATCTGTGTTTGTTACTTAATAGGAATATCTTTGATACATAGTGTGTTCCCCCAGCAAAAATTTTCTTTCCAGATGGCTATGACAGTCTATTTAAAAATCAATAAGCTAAAATTAGTAGTTTCACCTGAAGCTATAACAATCTGTTATTTATAATTGTGAGAACTGTTGTCTTCTTACTTTGGCTGTATTTGAAGGAAATCCTCAATGGTACTAGCTCTAAGCAGAAAGGACCTTTTGGAACCTAAATTTAGTTATTTTAAATTCTAAACCTTAGTAGGAGTAAAATTTACTACTTGTTCTTTATTTCAATTCTGAATAATCATGAATTGACTTGACAAAACCCAATCCTAGTTAAAGGAAACTAAAGCCTAGAACAATTAATCTTCTGAGGGCCGAGTGACAGTGAATCTGTAAATATAAGTTAATGCTATGACCTTTACAGGCTCAGGAGAAAACATTAGTGGGAAATAATCAATTGTAGGCAATTTGATTTTATTTAAAATATGTGCTTCACTCAAAACATACATACAGCATTTCATGGAAAAAAATTAAGTCAATTTGGAGGATGAGAAAAGAAACTCTTGGCTCGGCACCTGTGGCTCCATGGGCTAAGGCTCCAGCCATGTACACCTGAGCTGGCGGGTTCGAATCCAGCCTGGGCCCACCAAACAACAATGGTGGCTGCAACCAAAAAATGGCCGGGCATTGTGGTGGGTGCCTGTAGTCCCAGCTACTTGGGAAGCCGAGGCAGGAAACTCACTTGAGCCCGGGAATTGGAGGTTGCTGTGAGCTGTGATGCCACAGTACTCTATCCAGGGTAATAGCTTGAGGCTCTGTCTCAAAAAAAAAAAAAGAAAAGAAAAGAAACTCTTAATTACTTTCAAAGTCTATAATAATAAGACTACCTTTGTGTTTCATATTGTAACTCCCATAACCATATTTTAAATATCTAGGGCAAACCTAAAGTACTCTTTTCTCCATTTTCAAATGAATCATGAATTATTATAACATCTCAAGAATGTCTGGATCATCAAATAGTAGAATATATAGACTTTCAGACATTCAAACATATAAGATTCAAATCAGCTGACAGAAAAGAGAAAGATTGAGATGATACTCAAGAGTTTGAACCTGTTCTACTAAAACAATGTCTAGGCAGTCATGTTAACTTTGAACTTTAATAGAATTACCAACATAGCATCACTTTTAGAAAATCTAAGATCAAAAAACAACTTGATTTGTAACATGTTTAAATGGTTATATTTCTGGAGGACAACACATTTCCTAGAAGTTTCTATTATGTATCCAGATGCAGTTCTAAATTTTCTAGAATTAAGCTTCTTCACATGGGGTAAGCTGAATAAAATGCTTTTATTCCAATAACACTTTCCCCAAGGTTTCCCTCTGATCACAACAATGATGCCTGCTGACACATTTCATAAATAATCATTTAAACACATCCACTATTAAACAGATTAGTTGAAGTTCTTGATAATTCTTTTTGTGGGTTTATTTTTCCCTTATTCTGTTGATTATTAATCATTTCCTCATTTTCATCAGGTCCATCAAAATCACTATATCTTCACGGCATGTCAGTGCTTTTTGGAAATGTCCTTTCTTTTTGTCTTCCTGAGTTTTCGTTGTTTTTTTTTTTTAAATTTCAGAATATGAGGGTACAAATGTTTTGGTTAAATAAATTCCTTTTGTATAGATTGAGTCAAAGTTATAAGTACATCCCTTACCTGCATTGTATCTGTTAGGTGTGAATTTACCACTCCAGTCCCTTTCACCAGCTTAGTTTGTGTTAAATTTCACTACCAATTATGTACATAGCATTAATTGATTAGTTCCAATTTGAAAGTGTGTACATGTAGTGTTCATTTTTTCTTTCTTGTCAGATTTAGAAGAATGGTCTCCAGTTACATACAGCTTGTTACAAAAGGTATTAGTTCACCATTTTTTATGGCTATACTCCATAGTACATGGTATACATATGCCACATTTCATTAATCCACTAATGAATTGATGAGTACATGAGTTGGTTCCACATCTTTGTGCTGCAATTTAAGCACCCAAAATAACTTTTTTCCTTTGGGGAAATCCCCAATAGTGGGATTGTTGGATTAAATTGTAAGTCTACTTTAGTTTTTTGAGGTATCTCCATACAACTTTGCATAGAGATTGTATGAGTCTGCAGTCCCCCCAACAGTGTTTAAGTGTTCCTTTCATGCATCCTGGCCAGCATCTATTGTTTTGAGATTTGGGGATAAAAGCCGTGCTCATAGGAAGTAGGTGACACTCATTGTGGTTTGATTTACTTTTCCCTGATGATTAAACTCATTGAGCATTTTTTCCTCATGTTTATTGGCCATTAGTCTATCTGCTTTTGAAAGGCTTTTGGTAATGTCTTTTGCCCACTTTTTTATGGGCTTGTTTGATTTTTTTCTTGCTGATGTACTTGGGTTTTTGTTTGTTTGCTTGTTTCAGGTTAATTTGAGGGCACAAAAAATTAGGTTACAATGTTTGCATTTGATAGGTAGAGTCCCTCTGATAATTATGTCCTGCCCAGAAGAGGTGTGCTATACACCCTAACATTGTGCTCATTAAGTGGAAACATACCCAGGGCCCTTTTCTCTCCCTTCCGTACCCGCCTCATTCCCTCTTCCCCTGCCCCCACCTTGAATTGAATTGAGATTTTCTGATATATGGGCATGTATTCGATGATCTACTGGCTTCATATTAGTATTGAGTACATTGGATCCTTGCTCTTTCTTTCTTGTGATACTTTACTAAGAAGAATGTGGTTCAACTCCATCAAGGTTAATATAAAAGATGTAAAGTCTCCTTCTTTTTATGCCTGAATAGTATTCCATGATACACATATACCACAGCTTGTTAATCCATTCCTAGGTTGGTGGGCCTTTAGGTTATTTCCACATTTTGGCGACTGTAAATTGAGCTGTGTACTTGAGTTCTTCATAAATTCTGGTTATCAGCTTTCTATTGAATGTATAGCATGCCAATATGTGCTCCCATTCTGTAGGTTGTCTATTCTATTTACTGTGCAGAAGCTTTTTAATTTAATCAGGCACCATCTGTTAATATTAATTATTGCTGTGCTTGCCTTTAGGGTCGTCTTTATAAGTTATTTGCCTAGGCCAATGTCTATAAAAGTTTTTCCAATGTTTTCTTCTAAAAGTGTTCTGGTTTCAATCTAGTTGTTTAAAGTATCTCCTTCATCTTAACCTATTCCTTGATACTTGTTGAAGCCTCGGCTTTCTCATATAGAAATCAGAAGATGACTTTCTTCTTACCCCAAAGCTAAGCACAAGATTTCTTGACCATTAGTTACCATGTTCTTTTCTTCCTCTTCATCTTTCTTGTAGTGTATATCAAAAGCACAATGCATTGTCTTTTTCTTCAGTTAATTTTCTCAGTGGGAAGTGGTGACAAAAGTCACACTTCTGCCCAATACCTTAAAAATTTGGCTTGTAGAGCAATATGTTAGCCTTTGTTCTGTCTTTACTTTTACAGGTTTCCTCTTATTTAGATAACCTATCCTTTCTTTATTTTAACAAATATTGGTTCTTGCAAAGGCTCCTGGGAATAAGGGCCTTAGGGGTTTCAGTCAAAGTGAGCATGACCAGACAGGGCAGCTCGTCACTGGATGGAATGATCATGGGCTGTGGCACACCTGGATGATAATGCTCCCTCTAGGAGCATTGACCCTACATCCCAGGGAGAGGAACTATGACTCCCAAAACTGTGCTTTTGAAAATGTGCCATGCTACTCTAGAAGAAATTAAAAACAAGTAAATAAAGGCATTTCTCCATTACTTTTTGTTCAGAATTCATGTTTTAATCCTTCAATGCTATTTTTATCATTCTATCATATTCATTTCTAAGATTTGATTAGTACACTAACATTTCAAGTATTTTTTTGCTGGAAGATAGTTGAGATCAAGATTAAATTATAAACAAGATTCACGTATGAGGGAAATCTGTTTTTTAATCCCTGAAATACAGTAGCCAGCAAGATCTGCTAGCAGTGTGAGAAGGCCTGCCACAGTCAACGTTTCTGCCCGTTTTCAGTTCAGACTCCTTCTCTTCTTGATAGAAAAAAACAGAATATGATCTTTGCCATCATCCAAACTTTGCAGAGGAAATGCAGAGCACAATCAGAGCTACAGAGACTCCTGGTTGAATGAGGCTGCCTCAGAAATATGCAACTTCCAACCGGCAAGTGACAAATGGATTATAGGAAAACCAAACACTTTTAGTAACACTGGTAGTGAAAACTTGGCACATAAAGTACCCACAGACAATTACAGACACAGACACTAATCATTTTTTCTTTAAATAATAACAAGAATCTGGACATGAGGAAGTAAAAATGAGACAAAAGTCATCATGCCATAGTGTGGCCTACGCAGAAAGGAAACTCTAGTTTTCAGACTCCACAATGCAAGAAATGTGGCCTGGACTTAGATTCACATGGTAAAGGTACACACTAGATCCACAGGAGGTTGGAACTGAGGATTCAGATCAGACTCATCATTGGTCATATCTAACTTTTCTTTATATGTACCATGTACAGTAAATAAGCCATTGTGCATTTTATTAAGTTCAATTATTTTATCATCTTCCTAAAGCCCTGAGCTACAAAGAGAATTTCTAGGTATTATATATAGTAGATGCTGAGCTGACACAATCTGACTACAGAAGACAAAAACTCAAAGAAACGGAACTGAGTATAAATCTTATAAACTGATCAATAGCACTTAGCAGTTTATTACAATAATACATAGTTAGGAATACCCATTTGAATAACTCAAAAGTAATATCTGAGTATGTCAAATCCATTATTTATAAGCTTTGAACACCAAAAAGCAAACAATAGGACCATAACAATGCATGCCTATAGCTATAACTTAATAATTGCTTTCCAAAGTTCATATTCTCTTAAATATGCACCCTAAAAAGCAAGTCTATGGGATTATAGGGTTATGAGCAAACTTATTTTGTAACTCCTATGTCCATCATCATTGTTGTTATTTAATTTTGTTTTAATAATATATATAATTGTTAAGTGAGAATGTAATTTGGGTTCCTCTCCTCCCCAATAATCCCAGCAGCTCAGCTAAGCCAGAGAATACCACACTAGACAGACAAATGCACAAAACAACCAAGAGGATGGTGAAGAGGCGTGGTGGGGCTGAGGCAGTGCTGACAGGAGTGGAGCACTGCAGTGGGGTTGCAACTCCGGTGGGCTTGGAAGACGTGCCTCCTGCCATGAGCCTCCCACTCAACAAGGCCGGGCATATGCACTTGCAGTGACAAACTCGCTGGATGGAGGGACTAGTTTTTAATTCCCAAAAAACACTCCAAATGCCTCCTGTTGGTGACGTAACAGCCCAATTGGTGGCTTTTTCCTCTCTATTTCTTACTGAAAGTTATTATTGCATTTCTATTCTTCTGATTTCTCAAACCTAGACAAAATCACATATGAAACAATATTACTTTATACTTTATACTCGTATTATCCCCTATTTAGCACACTACACTTGATTTAATTTTTGTTTAGGAACATGTGTTGTAGCAGAATCAACTAAACACCTTAAAACTCCTTTTGATTGGAGGATGAAAAAAAAAAAAAACTCGTTTTGATTCCTTTCCTTAGTCCCCAGCTCTGCCATACAGAGCGTAACTAAGCTTACTACCACCACCTGTGAGAGGTTCCACCTGCTCTAACCCATAGGGATCTTGTCTCCCACCCTCCTTGAAACTGGCAAAGCAGGAGCTGCACCACTCCCAGGGAAAGGGAAGGTACAGATCCTCCACAGAATCAGGTTGTTTGGCTTTAGAATTTTATATCACATTGTCTCTTCTTTAAATTTCAATTTCGACATCTTGTAATAAGATGTCGCTGCCTTGTATAAGAGGCAGCGGTGCTGGGAGGTAAACAAAGACAGAATTGAGCTCAACCCTGACTACAGGGCATTCCAACTTCATGACCGGGGCAAACTATTCTCAGGATTACTTGTATGTTGGCTATTTCCATGTCTGCCTACTAATAGCATGGCTGAGATGATGTAAAATGCCTAACACAAACACTGGTCCATAGTATTTGATCAACAAATAGTAGTAAATTAGTTAGCATATTTTAAACTCATACTTGAAAATAAATTTACTTTTATTTCAAACAAAATTTGAAAAACTTGGTTGGCAAGAGATTAGAGGGAAAAAATAGAAAGGAGAAAAGGGTGCTGCTGGAAACAGGCAATCTTCCAAAAAAGAAAAATCAGAGAAGAATTCATAAAATAAAGAAAAAGGAAGAAAAGCTAAAATTAGTAGATTTTAGACCTCTGTAAGCCTTGCAATCTAGGATAATTGAATGTTGGCACACACAGGCCTACTTTAATACCTCAAAATTACATAATATACTAATAAACTATTATATAATATAATATACTAATAAACCGACTGAGTGAGTGGTTAAACCAACTAAGTTGCTGTTCTTTTAAGAAGTCACAGATGAAATACAATAAAGAAAAAAAATGTAAGATAGATTATGTCTATGAATAAAAAAATCAATATTTAATATTAATACCATTCTTCACTAGACAATCTAATTTCAAAATTGACATGGAATAGCAAAGTTCCAAGAAAAGTCATGATAATTTTGAAGAAACTTAAAATGAGATACTAAATAGATCATTCGTTAAGTTATGTTAAGTTATTATTAAGAGAATGCACTGTTGCATCAAATGTAAGGTAAGATAACAGAATAGACCCACAAAGATTAGGCCCATATACCTACATATGTATAGACTTTGTATACGTCAGTACTAGTACTAGATCCCACACAGAAACATACAGAATCAATTTCAAGTAGATTAAACATCTATATATAAAAAGTAAACATTAAAAGTTCTGGAAGTATGACTGAACCTTGTTTTCTAATGTCAAAGGTTTAGAAGAGAAAATATAAAAGAATATATTTAAATCTTTAGGTGAGGGAATTGGTTTAAATGAAACACAAAGAACACAAATCATAAAGAAAAGGATTAATTAAATATTGTATATTAATACAATTTTTGTGTAAAGTTACCTTTAAAAAGGAAAAGAATTAATAACATACTGGGAGAAAACATGTATAGTGCATTCTATCAATCCAAAATTAGTATTTAGCATATAGGTGAAGAAAATTTAGAAATAAGTCAGAAACGACAACCCAATACTAAAGTAGGCAAAACATAAAAATAGGCAATTTGCTGAGCAAGAAACTCTAATCCAAATATGAAATATGTTCAAGTATACTAGTAATAAGGAAATTAAAAATCAAGCCACAATAAAAACCATTTTAAAGGCAGTGGATAGGCAAAAATTGAATCTGACAATACCAAGTATTGGTAAGAATGTTGAGTAATAAGGACTCTTAAACATTGAAAGTGAAAGTTTATTTTCTTACAGACATTTCATTTAACAAGGGCTAGGTTTTCTCAAGAAATTTCTATTTGAAGTGGAAACATTTTGCATTTTCTAAGGCAACTAAATATTCTGGGTAAAATCCTAAATTGAATCTTGGCTAAGTTTACCTTCCTCTTTTCTTTTCTGCTTAATTTAAACTAAATGTATTCTTTTCAAGATTTTCTCATTGTAATTCTGCTACCAACAATGAGAAATTACTATGGCACCTGAAATAAAAGTTGCTTTTCAAATTAAGTAATGTAACATAAAAGGAAAGAGCTAATAATGTGCAGCCCATCATCTTGAGAGTGTAGCACAGAATTAGTAAATGCATCAAATTGCACTTAAAAGTTCAGTTTCTTTTCTAAAGATGATGGCTGCTTTAAGCAATGCTTCATGTCTGTTTATAGCCAGCAGGCAATTAAAGTATGACTGAACCTTGTTTTCTAATGTCAAATGCAAGCATTGTGAGATGCAGATACAGGTGTGGTAGCTAAACATAATTGAAATTAAAATAAAAACTACTGGAACTGTGATTAAAATATCTTAACAAATATACAATTGGCAGAAAGAGCAGAAGGTAGTTATAGCCAGTGAAACGTTATTATTAGATCAAAGAACATTTACAATTATTCTAAATCGCTCTTATTTTCCATGAATGCATGTGATAAATATAATTTGTGAATCATGGCAAATTTTAAGAATCAACATATCATTAAAATTTAGAAATCTCACTTAATGTAATCTGTCAAGGGACAAGTCCCTCACCTTGTTTTAAGTTTCAGAGTCATGAGTGCTTGCAAATGTGGCCTGCAATGAATTTTGAGGCCATTGTAAACCTTTTAAATTATAAAAATATATTTTACTCTTAAAGAAGTATTTCCTCCATATGGACATAATTTGGCCTTAATTTAATAAACACCCTCATCTAGAATGTATTTTATCAACACAGTGTTCTGGTTTCTGAACTAAATACATACGTATGTATTTTTTTGTTTGTTTTATCTATGTTGTTTATCTATCTATCTAATATCGACACATAGGTATCCATAAAGTATGACAGTGGAGCTTTAATAGGGATTGCATTAA